>DWNR01005397.1:0-10192 GCA_018250455.1 Polygonus leo
GCGAGATGCGACACAAAATACAAAGCGGTGGATAGTTTTTAGATCTACCCACCTACCAAGTAATAAGAATTGTACAACAATTCTTCAGCAACAGGGACATACATTTCGAAGGAATGTGCGTATTTCAGGAAATTATCACTGGAAAGGCAAATAAAGATAAGGTCGTAGGAAAACTACGACTTTCAAAGTTTGCCAACGTGTGTGAAGTCTACCATCACGCACTTACCTAGCGACGTGGATCGTACCCTAGTACTAGAAGATAAAGTAGCTACCAAGGGTAAGTAATTTTAAATAACGATATAAATATAAACAACGATCCTATCTATCGTTGATCATTATCGTACATTAAACGATCTGTTATGATTAATAGACATACCGATGCTCGCTATTGTCATTTCTGTTAAAGGATATTTATGTAACTGAAATCAGTCGATACGGAGGATCCGTGAAGCAATTATTGTATTTCGGTTGGGAGAATGCGCATGTCAGGTGTAGCAACGCACCTGTGATCAAACTTAGGTATCATTTAATTGTACTTGGGAATAATTACTGAAGTCCATGAGTGGAGTGGAGTGGAGTGACCTCTTACCATCAGGTGGACTGCATGTTGATTGTGTAAAAGTAGCAAACGAGTCCATCGTTTGCTACTTTTACACAATAAAAAAAAAAGATTTTTTTGTACCCAAAACCCAGTAACTTGTCCCAGTCTAGTACTCAACACCATGAAAGTAAACTTTGCTATACAATACTAAGCGCCATAAATAGAAGTTACTTCGTAGGTGGCATTTATGTAAATGAATTATTATAAAGGTACATACAATTCTGCTTTTGGCCCTGGAAAACGATTTCTATATTTGATACGGTCTAGATTATAGACGACCTATTTGGTATGTGGTAAAGGGTGCTTGCATATTACACATTGCTTATTTGTTACCTACGAATAAGCAATGATACACATTTCTTATTATATTAAATACCAGGTGGAAGAACTCGTTTAGTTCGACCGGGGAGGTACCACCGCCATCATAAACCTCCGCGAAGCAATTTTTGTGTTTCGGTTTGGAGAGGCGTGGTTACCGGCCATACTTAAACTCGAGGCGAACATATAAGTCCTCAAGGCAACGCATCTGTGACCAAATTCAGGTACGATTCAATCATACTTGGGAATGATTCCGGATGTCCATGGGCGGCAGTGACCACTTACCTGCTACTGTGACTGCACGCTCGTTTGCTACCCTTATACAATAAAAAAAAAATTCAAGAATATTTTTTGGATTAGTTAGTTTAAGACCTATTTAAGGACAACATACATACATACATACAATCAATCAAATACAATCTCTAAATTACAGATTGGCTACATTTTTGGAGACATTCACTACCTACGTTTTGATGTAAATTTGTTCCCGTGTTTGTTTTCGTAGAACATACAGAATATCAATGTTCAATTGTCAAAGACCGATGATCCGTCCACGATAACATGTAGTTTGCTTCAATAAGTTTAGTATTGGTAAAAGTTTGGTCTATAAATCCCTTGCCACGTTCTTGTTTACGCAATCGCACTGCTATGCTGTCTTTGTGAACGGAAACAACAAGCCAATGCCTACCTACATCAGTAAGTGACACGACATACCTGCTAAACCTACTACGCTACAATTCGCTGACTAAAGTACCGGTATTTGATTTCCACGACATCCCAAGCGGATGCAAACCGAACCGTGGGTATTACGCGGCGTCTTGTTGAACGAGTTACCTTATTTACGTTATTCAATCGTTCAACAAGGCACGCCGAAGCTTCGGTCGCGTAACTCGACGCGTGATGTGCCGCTGCTTTGCATTCTCATTCTCGTGAATCGCTCGACGGGAGGTTCGGTGCTATGTCATACGCGACGTAATTTCGACTGCTAGCTGCTATAGGTCGCTAAAAACCTTTACGCTCGCATTCGGCTGAACTTTACGCACCGTCCTTTTGGCAGATGTACTAGTACACTAATAGCTCTACTTACCAAGATGAATGAAGTGAATAAACCAATTGCATTGGTCGCTGACCTCAGAGTCGTGATAATTAACATATGTACTGTTTATTTGATTATGCAGCCCGTGCTTGTATTTCTATTAGACTAAGCCCGTAACCATGTTGGGAACTAACTAATTAAACAAGTTCGGACAACTTCTGACAGCCCGCTAGTTATCTGGCAACACATATTTTTGAGTTAGCGAGTTGTTTATAATCAGTAGGGAATATGCCAAAGTTTTGATTCTGTATTATCTATCTTAAGTATTTAGAATGACAACGTATAGGTCGAATATAACGATAGTCATTTGAATTATTAAAACATATAAAAGGATTTATCCTGAATGACTGACTGACAGATCAACCCAACCTAAGCAGCTCATCGTAGAAACCTGAAACTTGGAGGATGTGTTCTTTGTATGACGTAGGTAGATTTGATAAGAAAGGATTTTCCGAAATTCTAACCCTTACGGCGTAAAAGAACGGGGCAAAGTTTGTATGGGACAACGTGATTCCTTAGTCTAATCAATATAGCAAAACAACGTTTGCAGTGTCATCTAGTCTATTACATATTGCCAATAGTATTAAATGCCATTGAGTCATTTTGTTTTTAGGCGTGTAGATTTTCTTACCTTAAAATAAACAATTACTACGCGGTGCAAATGTGAGCTCTGCACAAGCTTCAGGCAAACTACCATTTGAATCTTTTGAATACAGTTTATTATATGTTCATAGCGTACTTATAAATAAACTAATCGTAACCGACTCTTGTTTTCCATTACGTCGACGTATAAGTAGCTGTAACGTAACTGATGTATCAAGTGTCTTTTCAATATTTTTATACCACTGCGCAATACCACACCTATGTACACAGACTTTGTTACGTAAATTCAGTCAAACGAGCCCGACAAATGATATGTACTAAGGTTATAAAGCAGGTAAATATTTAATCATAAACAGGTCTAGACTGTATAAGTTCAAAAAAGGTAAGATATGCCCAGAATGTTTAAGATGGCCTCTTTAAAACCAGTTCTTTCTGTAAATATTCAACGCTTTCAATGCCGGCATTAAATTTTATAGTAATACTTTAATTGTTTTTTTTTACAATGCTCAATTAGCTTACAATAAATAAAACTTCTACACCTATACCAAGCCCTCTTGTGTATCGTTCTCTTGTGTCACATAAAACAATGAACCTATACACCACACAGAATACATTTTAAATCCTCAGTGAATTGTCACCTAAGCCAGGATAAACAAACTGCAATCAGTATCGTGTTTTTTAGCAAAAGGTAACAAAAATGTGTCTTGAAATTTCATTCAGTTGAACTCCACAATTAGTCATCCAGACTAAGGTTTAAAGTGGAAACTGCACAGCGGGTATGAGCATCACTCATCCCCTAAAGCTGACCAAGTAGCATTTCGTACATCAAATGTCTGTAATCAAAAGTTACTGCTACGATTAGCATCGAATCAAATCAGTCAGGGACCTCTGTCTGAAGCCAGACTAATTTCCGACCACAGACGTGGAACACGTGACAAAATCGATTCACGGTTTTCAATGCCAGCATTGTTTATACACTGTGGCTGTCACATGCAGAGAAACGAGGAAATGTTTTATATTTACAGAAGTTTAAAAATAAAATGCAAGAACTAATTTGATTATGGCTGATTGGCGTGAAGTTACCGTAACACTTAGGATACATACATAACTAGCTTTTGCCAGAGACTTCGTTCGCATAGAAGTCAAAAACCCCTTAGGGGTAGAATTTCGAAAAATCCTTTCTTAGTGTTCACTTACATCATGAAAGGAACCCCTGTACCAAATTTCAAATTTCTAGGTACAGTAGTTTCGGCTATGCGTTGATATGTCAGTCAGTTAATCAGTTTTGCCTTTTATATAAATATATAGATGTATAATGTTTCTGGACAAACTCGGACGTATTTCTAAAATTAATAAGTTTAATTGAATATCCACTACAAGTTTTGGTTTTATGAAACATTAAGGATATATTCGGTGTACCTTGTATAAATATAACAGTAATAAAAATTATGTCCCTATTAAAAATAACTATAATTATAAAGGGCCTAAATATTTTTCAGTGCGAGAGGAGACCGCGCCCAATAATGGGATAATAAGAGAATGTGATGACAATGATAATAATATAATAGAACATATATTTCCGTAACATACAGATACAGACTATACTACATAATTCCTATTGTTTAATCTCTTCTACAAGGGCAAACAGAGTACGTTCAGACAATAAACAAAGTGTACATCTGTAATGTATGTTATTCCGAACTCCACTTATTAGAGTACATCGTTGAGTGCTAAAAGTATTAGGCGATTTTCCTAGTAGGAAATAATTATTTAATTATAAAACTTGTTTACAATTTTGGACATTTACGTACGATGAAGGACTTACTTTTTGGCCCTTGTGTGTATATTTAGTTCCTGCATATCAAATTCAAATTCAAATAGTCGCCTTGTTAAAGGCTATATCTGACGTCTCATGTCACACTAAGTTCACTTTAAGGCCTTCTAGAGAATATAAGTTCCTGAATTTAAAATACTTTTTAAATACGGTATTTTACACATCTATGGGATATAAAACTGTGCTGTATGAAACTTTAAATTCATTCATGCAATTTTTCTTCGTCGTTCTTTAATTTCTTTGTACTTCATTTTATACCTTATCCATTTTATATTACACAGATACCCGTACAAGTAAACGGGAGTTGGTAATTCATTTTTATTTTCTTTATCCCTTACTTCAAGTGCGTTCCTGGGGTAGTCGAAGTCGTATGTTATTTGAACTGCGATCCCTCGAGATCAAAGCGGATCGCCACGGGCCAGGCACTCATTGGACCGAGAAATGAAGGCATTCACTAAGCAAGAACTGGTCTCTAGGACGGATTCTAGAACTAGATTTCTCGTGTAATGAGTTTCATGTTTCAGGTAGGGTCAGTGTACCAACCAAAGTTCATAAAAATAAGGAAAATGATAGTTGCAAATTATGATAAGTTCCAATTTCTGTGGAGTACTAGTGTCATAGTGTGTCTCACAAAAACAAATAATGTAAGCGGTTTGTCACACTTATAAACCATTAAGTGGTTTAAAGTTTTTGGAGATTTTTCAAATGCTAAGGACACATTAGTCGAAGAGTTTGCAAGAGCGATGGCGAGACTCGCGAGCGTTGGGACACAATATCCATATGTTGTGCATAATCGTAATCTCAAGCGCGGGATATCTTGTTTTTATGATCTAGTGGTAGAAATGCCTATAGTTTTTCTGATGTCAATATATTTTATCGATGTTAACACGTCGGAATTTGCGGATACAGTGGTACACAACAACAACATTTACAACAAAGTGATGTCGAATATCGGGACAACCATTACCTTCACATAACGCACAATTGCGATTATAGTGGCTACATTAGAAAATAATTTATCAGCTTGCTTTAGATTAAAGCAAACAATCAATAGCTAATACTTTTTGTATGTGTAAGTCATAGACGTTTTTTATTCATGTTATTTTAATTATGAACTATAAGGAATGTGGTGAAGATGTGCAAAAAGAAAGAAAAAAGAAACTTGCCCTAGATCATTGGTCTGGATGGATCATACAACCTAAATCGCACTAGAATTGCTGTGAAGTAACTGATTTATTGTTGACACATTGTCTTGTTGGCCTTGACAACAAAGCCAACAAAACTTTGTATTATTAGTATTCTCTACTTACAATATTTTACACAACAATTGCTTTGATGTGAATGTTATAATATAAAGACTTGAAATAGAAATACCGTGACAGCCAAATTTGAAAATCTTCATAAAATATCATACAACGCTTTATAAAATAAAATACTAGGAAAGGTTACAACACCTTGACCTACTTTCTTTTATATTCTTAGACATTTTATTAAGAAACTAATATCGAACCTTTTACGTCATACTTATATATAGAAATACTAAGTTATTTATTAAGATATGACTGATAAGGATTTATATTGCAGGTATTAAATTGCTAGACGAAAAGATTGAATCATGAGATAAGTTTGGAACAGGTACTGCGTAAACTTGTATTCTGAAAATCTGTAATATAAATGCAATATAAAAACATTACAGTTTAATAAGAAACATAATTTGCTCATAATGAAAACGTTATAACTAATAGTAATTTATAGGTTTGTTAATTATTTATGTGCGTAAATATACTATCGTAAATATGGGACAAGTAAATATCCGTTTTTCTTTAAAAATTAAATATTTTCTGCAGTCTATTTCGCAACTGCGTAATATCGCTCAAAAATATTTTATGTAGGTATGTTCAAGCAATATCCAAGTGCTTCATATAGAAACATTGGTATCATTCATTACCGACTGCTTTTGTGTTAAGTATCTTGATATTAACGTTTTAATCGACTCATGGGCACTCATTATCTTCGCGCCTCATATTGTTATTTACGTCCGTGCATATCGGAAGACGTATGTGGGTCGAATCGTGTATTATCGAAATGAGCAATAATAGCCGTGACGTAACAAGAAAATATTGCAGGAATAAAGACTAGGTTCCTGTTAATAGATACAGATACGATAAGGCCCAATACAGACGGCAGACTTGGTAAAGCACCTTTAGGTCTGACAATCTACCATATCATACTCGTATGCAGAAATGACGCGCAAAACCCATTTTCTCTTACATTTTTGTTGTTGTGTAAAATGTGTATCGTCATTGTGGGTTGTCTTATTGGGGTTTAGTTAGATAAAGCATAAGCACAAATGAGAAACTTAACATTGTTCTGAGTTGACAAATTAAAATGACAAAGCTATGCGTGTAAAATCCCCTATGACTTAATTTTATGTTTGTCAAATATTGTACTTGGATATACTCAACGATACGTCATGGCCTTATGTTTGGCCAGACCTTTGGGGTTTTATGGGTTTATGACCAGACGTTTCCATGACTTCAAATCAAATATATTTGCATAATCAAATGTATTTGTTAGAAATAATTGCAGGTTCATATCAACATTTTAATATCATGTGGGAAAAGAACTTCAAAGCCGACGATGATTGGGACTCCTCTGGGATGCAAATTTCCATAGGTGACGGTGACTACTTACCAACAGGTTACCGTTTTGCTTTATCGTTAAGTTTAGGTATAAAAATCCTTCTAAAACTCATTTGCGTACCCGAATTTCGAAAGCATAGAGAATCTATAATAGGTATGCTGCCCTTTCATAAGCTAGTGAAGACATCTTGTTTTTTTGAGATCTTAATAATACAAACATGATATTTGATATATGAATTTAAATTAACATTTTACAAACGCCTCCACGCTATTGTTTTAAGAAGACAAGGACATATCGTACATCCCTATACAATTCACACGTTCGGAAAGCACGTTAGTAACATTGTTATGTCGGATCAATACTAATGTAATGAAATGATTTATCGGATAAATTATGTAGTGTTACAAATTATAACACTACTAGCTGACCCGAGCAACTTTGTTTGCGTCACATGAGGAAGAGTGGGTTAAATTTTCCCCGCTTTTGCAACATTTTTCGTTCATACTCCGCTCCTATTTGTTATAGCGTGTTATGTAGCCTATAGCCTTCCTCAATAAATAGGTAATCCAACAGTAAAATATTTTTTTCAATTCGAACCAGTAGTTCCTGAGATTAACGAGTTCTACCAAACAAACTCTCCAGCTTTATAATATTAGTATGAATTTCAAACGTTGTCGGTAATGCAACGTTTTTATTTGCTGCGGAGTTTGGTGTTTTTATCCCGCTGATTACATTACCACTGTTTCCCAAAGTTTTTGATATGGAATATGAGCCGTAGAAGTCATTGCAGCGTCATTATAATATCCGATGATAACTAGATATATTACCTCTATATTACAATGACGGTTAAAATATGTGCTGATTGGTGTTAAGATGGCGGCAGCGCTTATTTTCTTTAAAGAACTAAAATTTTGGAATACTCACGTTTAGAATTTCTGTGCTTGTTTTCATCGTAATTATTATTATTACGTTATTACTACTTTTTCGAATTATCTTGAAATAAACAAATATTGTATTGACTCATGCGCAATTATCTTCTTGGCTGAATTCTGACGCATTTGTGTCTTAACTTTTTAAGCGCTTATAAAAATCCTATACTGTATATAGGTATAATAGTAACATTGATTGTCCCCATAACGTACTCGTTGTGTAATCGCGAAAATGTAATGCTAAGTCAGTTGAAACAAGATTGTACGTACTTAAAGTTGGATTCTGCAGAACAAAACTACAAGACGCAAGCAAGGCTTGGCAATGCTTGCGGCCATAAAAACGAAAAATAAACCACTATTCTTCAAGTCGAGTTCTCGCTAAAGTACCTTATGTTGTGTTGATATATTTATTTTCATTCTGTGACATGTAACCTCTTCATATGCCTTTCTTTAGTTAACAATAGAAAATAATTTAAGTTTATGGAATTGTTTGTTTATTTTAACCTATTTTTCTTATAATGATTAATGTTTTCTTTCTTAGAAAGTATTTATGTGTATTGTATGGACGTCTTTATGCACCTAATTACTTAATTCCTATTTAAGTACCTTCAACGTATTTATCTTTCGACAGTCCGTATTGGTAATACTTGCGTGTTTGACTCATCAAAATTCCATTATGCATATAATTGAAAATAGGTATTGCGTATGCCGAGTCGTCACTAATAAACAATAATTTTGTTATCATGTTCATAATAAAAGTTGAGCATATTTACAATTCCATTTTAAAAATAAATAGATGATGGGGAATGCAAGCAACATTATGACTACAAAAATGACGCGTTTTGAATATACAATTAGTAATAATGGCTACTAAAGTACTTTTAAAATGTAACTGTATTTGAAATGTACTAATGCCCTTGCATTACTATGATACCTAACATGGCAGGAACATTTAAAATATTTAAAACCTTAAAATACAGGACTGTAAACGTCTCTTGGGACAAATAGAGGACTGCAGTAGGTAAATAGACGCAGCAGGTCTACTACACTCTGAATAGACTATCAAACTGTGCTACAATGGATTGTACAATTTTCACGTTACACCAACAGTAGAAGCCGGTGGAAATGCCTTGCAAAAGCTGCCATCCATGAAGGCAAACAGTGATGATCCACCATCATCATTATTATGTCACGACTAAGAGTGTGCACTTATAGAAAATTCCCTACAGGGCTCTGTGTTGGTAATGTCAGTGTGTTTACATAGCCTATTATTAGCGGACACTCAAGACCCTTCTACCTACGTACTGTTAGAATTATTTGACAGATTTTCATAATCCTTCGTAAAGCAATTCTTGTATTTTGGTTTGGAGAGGTGTGGTTGCCAGCTATATCTGTAATCTCAGAACATCTTAGTTCTCAGAGGTAACCGCGTATCTGTGATCAGTCTTAGGTATGATTTAATTGTACTTGGGGATGATTACTGATGTCCACGAGCGGCAGCGACGACTTACCATTAAGTGGACCACCAACCAAAATCATGACTCCTTTTGGCTTCACCGTAGTTGGATAAAAGGACTTCCTCTTCGATTAGTTAGCCAGAAATAAAATGAAAAGCTCTTAGTCCGTTTACACGAACAGTAAACAGTTAAACACAAGTCAGTGGAAGACAATGCGTGTATAAACATCTAGTTTAGCAATAACAACGGCTCTTGTGTGACGTGTTTGTAAACTTTACTTCGCTGTTAGCAGAGATCCACTCCAGCGAGTAAATGCAACTAGCGCATGCAGATTAAAAATATATGAAGTATGCAAGTTTTCTACTACTGAGTCTATTTAACCGACTCTTTTAGATTAAATTAAATTTTATGTAAACCAATTATTTTAGATAAGTTCACATTTATTGATATTTATAATGGCTTGTTGTGGGCCTTGGCCTTGCTGTAAGCATTTGATGTAAAAATAAATTAGATTCTAGCACATGGGGGGCTAACTGGAAGCGGATAGCAGTGGCCTAATTTTGACACACACGATAGCTGTCACGTGTGCTCATTATCGGACTATAGCCATTTAGTTGAATTTCTCATGTAACTGATATATATATATTTTTTAAAAGAGTGCCGGGAGTTTTTTTCCGCCGGCTTTTTTCTTCCGGTCTACTTATGCCTAAG
>DWNR01005398.1:0-10192 GCA_018250455.1 Polygonus leo
CTCACATCGTTCAACCGCTGGAGGCTATCACGAGTCGACACACTCGACTGGGAATACAATGATAGCGGTGTGTATATCAGCTCGTATTCTTGTAGTGTGGGCGGTGGAGCATATGTCATGCTCAGTTGGGATAGCGTCCTCGTGGCTATTGGAGGTAAGTAGCGATTTTATAAATATAAGATAATTCAGACAATTACCTGTGCATAATATTTGTGCTTTCCCTCACATCGTTCAACCGCTGGAGGCTATCACGAGTCGACACACTCGACTGGGAATACAATGATAGCGGTGTGTATATAGGTTCATATTCTTGTAGTGTGGGCGGTGGAGCATATGTCATGCTCAGTTGGGATAGTGTCCTCACGGCTATCGGCGGTGAATACGTCATCTGATAAGTCGGTGCGGTCAGGCTTAGCACGCTTGAGCTCTCGCTGGAACTGGACGGAGACGTCCTGTCGTGTTTCGGCTTTAGGACCCCTAAAGCTCGGCTGATTGAGCCCTGTGGATTGGAAGAAATTGCTAAGCATTGCATAGAGAAGGCAATTTTTATTATTGATATTAAATAACGTATTTTAATAAACGTTAGAAAATAAAATATAATTTCAATTATTCTTTCGAGTATTCCGGTATGTTACATAATATCCTCCTCGCTGATTTCAACATTTTATATTAATTTGAAGAAAAACATCCTATCTATCCTAAAGATCAGTCGATGAACATATTTAAATTGAACTTTATTTTTTAAAAGGAAGCAATAAAATATTTTATAAAATCGTGGAACGTAAAATAGAAATGAAAGTTTCCTTGAGCACCTTTCTATTTACAAACATCTTCAGATCCATTAAACTAAGGGAAAGATCGTCCGTATTAGATAACAGATCTAATTACTAAACGCTACGGTGTCTAGACATATGTGTAATTTTACCCTCAGGCTGTGCCTCCTTGAATCTGCATTGAAATCGATTCCTGGCAATCCAGTCGCAACCGATCTCGAGAACGGTCTACCCAACATCCTTATCTGATGTCCGAACATGTTCCTGAAAATATATCGTTGTCAATTGTATTATACTTCAAAAGTGTACAAATTTGAGTTTGCTTCACAGAAGCCAGGCAGCAGCCAGCATTGAGTTTGTCAACATTGTCATATTCAGTCCCTCAAATTTGCACTATACGAGTACTTTCTGCTAACACAAAAAGCCGACATGCAAGTTCTATACACTTATTCAAAATTGCTTCATTTCAGAGCTTAGCATCAAAACCTAAGGAATATGTGGATCCAAAAACATTGATTATTATTTAAACACGGCAATTTCAAGAATTGTTAAGAAATTAAACAGAAATCGTGATTAAGATCGGCATAGACACCAAAAGCATGATGCACTTTACTCGGAAAATAATACGAATCATGCTGATTGTGTACGATATGATGACTAAACAAAATTGATCTAAGTTTAACACTGTTAACATTTAGTACACTTTTCTTTACTAAGGAAAAGTACTGAGTAAGTTAAATTATATAAGACTTATTTGAATATGCTCGTAAAAGAATTGGTGCAGTATTTTTCCTTGTAAAATTTGAATAAAAATAAAGACAATAATAATTTATTAATCAAGTGTAAAAACAAAAGTCGACAAGCATGTCAGTGTGTTGGAAAATATTTAGAACGTTATGGATACAAAAATAAATAAAACAATCAACGTGGAATGTAAGAAAGAAAGTATCATGGAAAGAGTGGACAAAGCCCGAAAAAGTGCGATCTAATGATGATGACAGAGAGGCATTCATGACGTATCGATAAAATGGTCGTTACCGTTCTGTCTCGACGCAAGGATCGCCAAGTTAGGGTGATGGATAAGAAAATAACTGACTTGATAGCCCGTAGGTTTTTCTTTTATAAGGGTTTATTCACATTTATATGCCAATCGATAATGTTACAAGTAATCCTAATATACACGGTTCTCAACTTTACAATATGAATGTATACAAGTCAAAAACATAGTTATCTTACAATATCGGTAAATGCTATTATTGTTATTACCCTAAAGCTATTGTGAATGGTTCTGTTTTAGTATCTAAAGACATAGATTGAAATTATTTAAAATCTTCAATAATTACATGTACTTCGAAACTTTGACAACTAGAAACAAATCCAATTGAATTAGTTCACTTAAGGTGATGGGATCCGATACGCCCCTTATCATAACACGAAGCATTTAATGCTTTACGTTAATACCAACTAAGTTGAATGTAATACATTTAATAAGTTTACGAAATTGATTGACTCCGAATAACATTTAAATCTGACAAATCTAATCTACGGCAAGTTTGAAACTCGGGGGTACAGTGTCGAAGGAACATTGAATCTAACATCGACGAAGGCAAAGGGCGCTAAGATAGTGAATGTTTTCGATCGCTTTAACTTTCTGAATTCTCTACATACATACTCGTACGTACATATCGTGACACCTACAATAACATTTCAGTCTTCGCTGCTCGTAAAGTTTTCGATCAAAAATTGTTCACAAGACGAGCGAGATTGACGGAAGAGTTTTAAAAGTATAGTATAATATTATCGCAAACGAAACAATGTTTTGTGTAAAAATAGCAATTTACAAATTTAATACAAGGGAATTTTACAATAGTTACAATAGGGCACTAAGCGAAATTTATTTTTTGAAGGATAGTTTTTTGATTTTTGAGGATTTATCTTTGCTTTGTGGACAACAAGGATGCTCGGGCAGCCTCCACTTGCAGTTCTTCCACCTGGCAAAATATCGTATACCTGCAGGATTGCACCTCACATTATAATCAACTACAGGATGCTCACCTATCGCGGTGACGTGACTGTGACATGCAGTGCGTTTCTCTTTTCCACTTATTCATGATAAATCAACATGTTAATTTATTGCATTTATCAGCGAAAAGTAATGTTATGTGGGATCGTCACAGCGGTGTTAAGTAATGTCACCAAACGCATTGATTGTGATTGTATTGATAGTATTATACGTGATATAAGTTTCTATAATCAAAATATGTGTATATAATACAGTATTATGTCTCGTTCTATAAACATATAATATACCTTTTCAAATTAGAGCGGTGTTGATGTATAAGTATAAATAATTAGAAACGTGAGCGAACTATAGTAACTTATGTCATGTATGTATCGCATTTAGTAATAAAATTGTAAGATATGAATATATTAAATGTAATCATATTAACTTTAAATGCGACATAATATTTGCAAATAAATAAAGACGCAGAGATATTTTGTAAGGGATTCGGAGGCAAATATTATGTTGTTCTCATCTTATATTCTATCAAGAAATTAAATAAAAATACCAAATTACCTTGCTGGAATGATAAGAGCATCGAATTCAGCTACAAGATGTCTTCTAATAATGCTCTTAGACGGCGGAATGCCGAGGGCAGTTGCCATGGTCTCTCCTGTAAAGGATGGTTCGAGAACCACTAGCCCTCCGTGGACTCCACTATCTGAATTGATCAATGCAGTAAATAGAACAATGAAAATCTATAAAAGTTTGAGTAATTTCATATATAATTATGTTAAACGTTAAATTATATGGCACACTAGAAGTGTTATATAAAATAGACTAATAGGCTCAATAAATGAATATTGCGACCGAATATAATGTTGATCAAGATTCAGTTGACATAGAGTTTGAGCTTACCTTTGAGATTTTCTCCAAATTCTCCTAAATCGATATTGTGAGCCCAACGAATAAACCTTTGATTGGTCCACACTAGAGGATCAGCGTCTACATTTTCACATTGATGCCGTCTCACTGCTAAAGCCTAAAAACAAAACAATAATTTTTAATGTATGTATGTTCTATAGAAATCAGTATCAGGTATTTTTATTTTTTTGTCGTCTGAAGGTGGAAAACTTGCATGCAGTCCACCTGATGGTAAGTTGTCACTGACGGCAATAGACATTAGTGATCATCCTCGAGTTCGACTGTATCACACTTGAGGTTGACCACAGATGCGTTGCTACCCTTGAGAACTAAGATGTTCGCCTCGTGTTTAAGTATAGGCGGCAACCACGCCTCTCCAAACCGAAACGCAATTATGTGCTTCACGGAGGGTGAGGGTGGCGGTGTTACTTCCCCGGTCGAACTACATGAGTTCTACTACCGTATTTGATAAACAAAAGGAAAAAATGAAATTAAACATATTTTATGACAAGTTTTGTCACATTAAAATTGTATTCGCAAAGATTGATCACCGACCCATCAAATACTGACCGACAATACAGATGAGAAACTAATTCAGAACATCGCAATAGTAATAAACGGCTCGTAGACTACATGAACGAGGTCGAATTTCGCTCACTGTCAACGTTGAATTCAAACGAGGAGGGAATAGGAAATGATTAATGGACGAACATTACTGGGCTGTCGCGGTGGGAAACATTTTATAACAGATTCAGAAGATAATCTTTCGTTTGCCATTCCGCCTTGTCTCCGCTTATCCAGAAACAAATTGTGTTTGAAGTATCAGAAAAAGTTACGACAAATTCATGAGCTTAGCTCTTCTGTTTTAGACGTATTTCTTTTTTCCTTATTGGGAAACTGAATTAAAGGTAAGTATATTTTTGACGATTGCCCGATAATTTATGGACAAGTTTCAAATTCCATAAAAAAAATTCTTAAGGTTTGACTTATGAGGAAAGTGAAACAGATAATTGTATGATTAGAGAAAATCTGATGATAAATCCAATAGAAAATAAACAAAATACTTACTTGTCTGTCATACTTCATGATTCTCAGCAGATGGATACCGTGAACAATAGACGCCTGATGGAACTTTCTAGTCACTCCAAGGTATTTCTCAAGTTCTTTCTTGCTTATTGTATCCAACATCCGAGCATCCACTAAATTGGCCAAGAATGATTCAGCATACTGTTGGAGATAATGAAGAATAAAATTATATTATTCAATATTCAGATTAAAGTTCTTGACATCAAACAAAGACTTTGACAATAAAAATAGTATCGAACATCATAATTGTTGGATTATTGTGTTCGATGTCTTACAGTAAAACCAAGAAAAATAATAACTTTACGTCAGAAAATGCTGCACAAAAAATTCCTGGCTTTAAAGTCATCATCTTATTTTTTATTGCGTGTATGTCTCTGCTTTGCTTCCAATTATACAGCTAGATGATTTGCATAATACGACCATTGTGCAACACATTTTATAATCTCCTAGTTTCCAAATCCTCAACTAACCTGCGACAGTCCTAAATCTGGAAGCCATTCAGCAGCAACCCAAGCGTGCGTCAGTTGTCCTATCGTCGGGTTCCTCACGAGATCTGGTCTTCGCCGTTCCTCTATGGCGAGACGAAGCTTCTTGCGGTGCATCGGCTGAGTGATCCCGAGTCCCACTTCAAGGTCCGAGTCAGTCAGCTCTAGCAGAACCTGCCCATTCAAAGCACGGATCTAGAAACAACCAGAACACAATATTTGACGCTTCTATCGCGTCATCTCTACGCTAAGTGATTTAATGAGTGATTTAATGTTTGAGCAGAACGAATGAGCAATAAAAGATGAGGAGTAATTTATGAGTACGCTTGTCTGATTGTGCAAGAAATATTCGTACAAATTTTGGTAGTTTATTTTTAAATGGTGTACTCGTGTCCCAAAGTATTGTGCGTTAGAAGTTATTTTGAGGCTATTATATAGGTGTTAAATATTCAAATGTTAGTTTTCGTTTAAAAGAGAAAATTGAATGTTGTTTCTTCATAGCTTCAGACAGATCATAAGATGGTTGATGCTATGTTAGTCTTTCATTAGGCACAATGTAACTAAATGTTATTAAAATGGCTAATGTAGGTTATATTGATCATTGTATATACTATTATCAAATAAACACGTTGTTAAGCAAATGTTAGTCTTTATTATTCTGGCATAACAATTGTATGTTGTTGTACAATGTCGAATTCAAGTTATTTTAAGCTTACTAATTTATCAGAGTATTTAGTAAAATCATGATTAGTATTTCTATTGTACAGAAGATTGAATATTTTTAAAATATGCCCAGGAATTACTTTGGCTATTGCATGATTAATTTAGTTGGCTTTTTATCTAACATAGATAATTTCTTGTCATAAAAATGTCCTACAAATGTGTCTATCATATAAGTATTAAAACGGTAACGTGTAATGCCCTACAAAATTGCACCATTACCTGTACAAGTGTTTCACATAACATGAGTATCAAAATAACAACGAGCAAAGTACTACAAAATTTCCTGTTGCACCATTAGTTAGCCTTTAATTTGATAAAGAAGAAAAAGGAAGATGTATATAAGTAAGAAAACAACACAACACAAAAACTCTTTTAAACCTTGCACCATTACTAAGTCTTTCATCTAACATGAGTATCAAAGTCCAATTTGTAACCGTCTTCAAAAAAAGTTCTCAATTCGGCTGTACATATTTTAAATACATTTTGATGGTCCCAATTATGTCATGTAAGACGAGTAACAAAACCCCAATCATATTTGTTCATTAGTTCACCTTTCCGCTCTTGACGTTGTCGGCGACGGCGGCGGCGTACTGCGGCATGCCGAGCGCGAGCTCCAGCCACGCGATGATAGCGGGCGCACGCCAGCGGGATAGCGGGAGCGACGCCGCTTCGCGCAGCGCCGCCTCGCTGCCGAGTGGCGACCACGCGCGGGATGTGCCCGTGCCCGCGTATATTGGCTCTGGTGAGTGTATTTACTTTTGAGTATGTGTTTTTTATGTTAGATAGGTGTAGAGATTATTATGTATTTGGAGTGTATTGGAAACTGTACTTGTAAGGAATTGGTTGTGGTGGATGTATTGGGATTACGTTTGTAAATGGCGTGTTAAATTGTAGTTACAGTGATTAAGATTCCAACCTCTCTACTCTTTTTTTTTCTCTACTCTATATTTATTTGCATAAAAAGAGTACATTGAAAAGTATGTGATGAGCAGTTTGTATTCTGAAACTGTGGGATAGCGGGAGCGACGCCGCTTCGCGCAGCGCCGCCTCGCTGCCGAGGGACGACCACGCGCGGGATGTGCCCGTGCCCGCGTATATTGGCTCTGGTGGACGATATATTTGCTTGTAGTTGTAGGTTACGTGTTAGTTATATCAATTAGATGAAGTAGTATTTTTTCGGAATGTATGCGACACTGTAAGTATAAGGTTTTGGTGGATATATCACGATTATATTTTGTAGTTGGTGTGTTCAATTGTAGATACATTCTGTTATAATGGGCTCTGGTGGGTGTATTGACTTATAGAGTGTTTTTTATGTTATATAGATGTAGAGGTAATCATGTTTTTGGGGTGTATTAGAGACTGAAACTGTAAGACGTAGGTTGTGGTAGATGTATTGGGATAACGTTTGTAGATGGCGTGTTAAATAGTAGTTATAGTGATTAAGATTCCAACCTCTCTTCTCTCTATTTATTTGCATAAAAATAGTACATTAAAAAGGTAAAGTATGTGATGAGCAGTTTATAGTCTAAGACGTTCTATTCCAGCTGCCACTTTAAATGACATTATTGTTATTAAATGGAGCATTAAAATAATTTTATAAAAGGTTCGGGCTAGCTCGAGCCACGCAATGATGGCGGGCGCGCGCCAGCGGGTTAGCGGGAGCGACGCCGCTTTGTGAAGCCCCACCTCGCTGATGAGTGGCTACCACGCGCGGGATGTGCCCGTGCCCGCGTATTTTGGCTCTGGTGGACGCGTTAGGTTGTATTTGAAGAGTGTTCAATTTGTGATAGATATGCTGTGTGTCTTCGGGGTGTATTCATTACAGTACTTGTAAGATATTGGTTTGCTGGAACTGCTGGGATTATATTTGTAGATTACGTATTATATTGTTTAGACACGTATAGTCGTATAGTGGCACACGTATAGGCTTTGGTTGTTGTTGTACGGTGTTCAATTTAAGTTAAGTAATCGCATGGTATGTTTTCGAGATATGTATGTTCGAGATTGTGCATGTAAGGTATCGATTCTTGTGAATATTTGCGATCGTTTTTGTAGATTACATACTTAATTTTTCTAGGCACGTGTGCATGAATAAACTTAGCAGATAACACGGATTTAATTAAATTGGATTGAGCTTCAAAATTCTTGTATTTAATTAAAATTTCGCACGAGCTCCCACCACGCGATGATGAATAGAACCCGCGTGCTAGCGGGATATTAGGAGCTACGTCACTTCGCGGAGCGCTGCCTCGCTGTCGAGTGATGACCACGCGCGCGGTATACCCGCGTATATTAGTTCTGATGGATATTTTAGGATTTGTAAAGTAGGTGTTCTGTTTATATTACTCGTGTAGTAAATCCAGATGTATCAAATCCAAATACTGATTTTTCGACATTGATGTGCGCATTACAATTATGAATCCATTTTTGATGAACATGAAGTCCATTTTTGATGAAATGAACTCTAAATGTATCGTTCTTACTTGAAAAATAGCCAGCATATTCATGTATTGGTTACTGATTACTAATATTAAAATATGGAAACACTGTGATTATAATTATTTTCGATATATCAGTATAAATATATATGTGCTGCTTTAATATAAACATTTAATTCATTTTAATTTTTGTTTCACATTACCTTTATTAACCACATTACCACATAACCTTAATTTAATAATTAAAATAATAAATATTAGGACAAAATATTAGAAATCATATTTCCTTACCACTCTCATGTCCACTAGACGTCGCACTGCCAGACTTGGTGCGATGACGGCTGCGTGCGAACACACGAGAAATGGATCCCCAAGCGGATCCTCGTCCGCGGCCGCCCTTAGACCCGCCGGCTCGAGTGCGCATGCCGCCTAATAACGCGGAGTCGCATTCGCCTGGACTTGACAGCTGCTCCACTGACCTGGAGATAGCTTAGCTGAATGTTCTGGTTCTGATCTCGATACGACTTGCGAGATATATTAGGTTGATCTTATGACGATATCTCATAGCGAGATTCCAGTTTGTAAAGACTTAGTTTTGGACATATTGGAAATTCTAAAGACAAACCTAATAAGAAAGTCGAAATGTCTGACAAACTAGAAAAAGCTTAGGAACGTTATTGGTGTTTACGTCATAGTAATTGATTTGCACTTAATCAGCAAAATTGACTATAACTGAGACGCTTTTAATTCTACAAATACTCGTGGTAGTGTCGTCGTATTCGAAGTAATACTAACTTAATAACGCAGATGAAATTAAACTTCTAGCCAAGGCTACGCTTCTATACTTGCGATTCATAGATATTAATTTGTTCACCCACTTTCAGACGCTTGGAATTTTCCACACGTATTATGATCTAAGATATTACGAAAATTTCATAACAGTGCATCACTGATGATATATGATAGCGGAATAATGTAAACGTATAGCTTATCACGGAGATATATTTCGCTTCAACATAAAAATAATAATTTATTCTTTTATTTATTAAAAACAAATTCATAAGCATACGAGCAAGTATAATACATATCTAGGGCATAAGGCGTACAGCGCAAATGAAGTTGAAATATATATTTTCATTTTCATTACTTTTCTCCCGAACTTGGTCGGGTTTGGGAGAATAAAATATTCACAAAGTCTTATGCAAATGAAAAGACGAAAAATTATGTCATAAGGAGAGAAAAAGTCGTAATCCCTCAATCTGCAGTAAAGCAAAAGGTCGGATTAAGATGAAAATTCATTATGCATAGACTCATCTTTGGATTAACCTTGGCCTTGCTTCTGCTATATTGAACGCGTGGAATTGAAAAATTATTTATTAATTCATTTCAGGTATAATATTTTTATGGTTTATATTACCTTTACCAATTCATCTGTGTAGAATAGAGATTCTAGTACAATGCATACCTTTTTGCGTAAAATATTTTTGCGGGTTATAGGTATAACTTTAAATACTGATAAATTTCAGATTTGTCACAAACATAATACAACCAATCCACAAGTTTTTATTAAAATCAAAGATTAAAACAACTATCTTCTAATAGTTTACTCTTATTTATTTTAGTTTTATTTTGCTAATTCTAAATTCAACGCTTAAAACGCAATATGCAACTATCACAAAATTCAAATTTAAATATGCATAAAAATTCTGCACAGAATGACAAAGTAAAAACAGCGCATGACTGTTGCCGGGTAAAGTG
>DWNR01005399.1:0-10191 GCA_018250455.1 Polygonus leo
TAAACTTCAATCTTCAATAACTCGAAAGTAACATTTTGTGGGTTGGATCCTTTTTGATTATCTACGACCAATTATCAAACGTAATAATTTTAAATAGGTACAAAACATATTTTTGAAAATGTTGATGATGATAATATTAGAATGCGTGTCATGATTGCATTGTGATAGAAGAGTGATGGCGCGGGTGAGACCCGGGGTCATCGGCGCCGTGCGTCATCGCTAACGACGACAAATGACGTGACGTGACGCCGCGCGACATAGGTGACACGCTGAGAAGCTCCTCTTCTATTTCTTAACATGTTATCCGTAGCATTACTACAGCATCAGTTTTCTATATCTAATATTATAAAGAGGAAAGATTCGTTTGTTTGTTCGTATTGAATAAACTTAAAAACTTCTGATCCGATTATCAAAATTCTTTCACTGAAAGAAACCGACATTATCAACGAGTAACATAGGCTATATTTAATATCCCAAAAAAATTGGAATCCTTTTGAATATTACAATAATGCAAACCAAGGTAGCGAACATTTGCCTATAAAAGTCAGTCAATGGAAGAACAATGTTACCCGGGTCAGCTAGTTCTTAATATTACAACACATAGCCGTCTTATTATCATACTTACTGTATTGTATGCATACAATGAAAGAGCTAGTGAGAAGGTATGTGCTAGAGCTGGCGAGTGAATGCCGGGGTCAGATGCGGCGTCTTGCGTCATCGCGTATGACGACAAAATGACGTGACTACACGTAGCTAAAACGCGTCGTAATAGGTTTCTGTGTGTTTTTTTCTATGTAGTAAAAGTAACAATCGAGTGTGCATTTTTAGATTCATACTACTTACATGTACAATTTTCTCTTACCTTCAATAAAAAAAATACATCCGAATTGAGAACCTCCATTTATTTTGATTTCAATTAAAATTCGTATCTTGACATACGATGACGTTTCTTCTAAATCTCAGCGTCATCTATTACCTAGCTTTTATTCCAAATATATAGAAAGTATAAGTATATTATGATTTATTGACGACGAAGTTATTGAGACTGTTGAAGAAAGCATCAACTTACGTCATAGCTAACAAATGACAAATGATGTGGAGTGACATTACAACATAATATCATCTTAACGCAACATTAGGTCCATAATTTTAATGTAGTTTTTAGATAATCCAATATAAGTAAGTCACTAGTCTATTTGTAGTTTTGTGGTTTTTGTGGTTTTATACCATTAAATAAATGCATTAATCTATCTTAAATTTAAATTACCTGTTTCTTTAAAAAAAGAGAAAACAGGTGATTTCAAAATTAAATGAGATTATTATAATAAATAAAAGTATAACGATAATGAAATAGAGATAGGTACCTGTTAATAGGTTGGTATCGTACAAATAATTTTATTAATATTTAATATGATACAATTATATGGTAAAATATACTAATGTTGACATAATATAACATGTGTCTATGATAAATATATACTTTTCTCACTTCACCTGATGGCAAGTTGGCTATTGAAAGATCGTGACGTTTTTTACGAACCAGAAGGAAGGCGTCACTCGGCGTTACTATTTATCAAACTATTCGTTTCCTTTTGTCAATGACATACAAATTACCTACCTACGTTTTGAAACACTAGAAAAACGTAAGTAACTTAATTAAAACATTGTTTCTTACTGACGCCAAGATCAGAATTGAGAATATATTGAGATTAGTTGTGATATGATATTGACACCTTCCTGCCTTCGTTACTATATTTTGTGTCTATAGGATAAATCTTACTTTATTAATTAAGTTAATACCAGTAATAAAAAAAAATATATGTAATTTTGGAAGTAATGATTTTTAGCGTACCTATTACACACATTGATCACTGGCAAGAGTGTTATAACATTTCGTACTTAAGTATTCAATGCATGGTCTCTGAAATAAAAAAAAAACAATTGGACTCGAAAATTTGCTAAAACACACTACACATCCAATGATGACCATTTTATAAACTTATCATTCATAAGCTCATTCGATATAATAATAGTAAGTAGCCCTAATAAGGGGTACGAAGTATAAACATTTTTATAGCAATCAAATAATACAAACAGAGTAAACGTACAATCCGTGGTAAGACGGGTTTCCCAC
Source organism: Polygonus leo (assembly GCA_018250455.1). Lineage (NCBI taxonomy): Eukaryota > Metazoa > Arthropoda > Insecta > Lepidoptera > Hesperiidae > Polygonus > Polygonus leo. The sequence goes on from DWNR01005399.1 coordinate 2,135, forward strand.
AGAGATTTAGCATCGAGACGGAGCCGGCTGCACGCGACTCAAAAATAGCACACATTTGTCGAAAAATAAAATTTTCCCCAAATAGACGGAAATATACAAAAATGTGAGCCGCGGAGCGAGGGGCGAACGTGATGGCGTGCCGTAATGTGCGCCCCTAATTAAAACGTTAAAAACCAACCGCTTCTGAAAAACGTCAATTCTGAAGAGAAATGGACCGTCTAAAACATCACTCGCCTATTATTTTTATAAATTAAGTAGCGGCAACAAATTGAAAATAACATTGAGGTTAACGTTGCGCTGAACTGTCTTATCTTAAATCAGTGTTTACATTTTGTTGATTTAAGATTTAAGATAATTTTGGTCCAGTGTTTCAGCACAACTTTGAAAAGTTCATATTGTATACCTAAATCTGTTGGATTAGAAATTTAGTAAACTTTTCAACGCAGACCACGAACGAACTGATAAATCTAGCTGTTAAACCGATATGCAGATCGACATCGACATTCATTACCTAATTAAAATCGCAAGCCCCTTCCGCTCGCTACATTTCTCCAACGCGCTGCCAATAAATTTCATCCGCCAGTCGCCCCATAACGATAACCAGTTCCTCGGGAACTATCGTTCAATCTGCCGTCGATGCCGTATGTTGATCCGGTCGTGTACCCGCCGCTCTTTGCAGACGAGCCTGTCGATTCCTATGTATTATTTAGTGCCGTCACTAGAGCGAGTGCGGACTGCAGCGACACGGCGCGGCGTAGTGTGCTCGCACGCACACCGCCTCACGCGCGAATGTCTCGAGCCACGTCAGCCCAGAGATAACGAGCTCACATATTCATAAAGAATAAAGAATTATCCAACAACGGCTACAGACTCTCCACTCTCCGCGCCCGCCGCTTCCCTCCGTCGTCGTAATGCTCTCATTCACACTCTCCGGCCGATCTCGATCTATCCGTTCCCCTCTAAGGGCCCAATAAGATGAGCTCTCGCATTGACTCAGCCGGAATTGGATTATAGACTTTAATTTATTCTGTAGAAGAAATATTTCATTTTTCTTCGGAGCGCGTCCGTGAAACCCTTTAGCTTCTCGCGAGGCTGATTTGAGCGGTTTCTAAAAGATCCGTGTAGACCGTGATATTGCGACCAGTTTTAATTCTTATGCCGTCGAATGGAGGAGCGATTCGGTCGCCGGGTCGGATCGGGACAAAAGCTCGTTATCGAATTAACGGGTCCGGAGTCCAACCCTCGAGCAGCATCTTTATGGGCGACATATTGGATTCGAAAACTTGTTATGCTTCGTCCTAAATAAATTATAACGAGAAATTGTAATCATTAAATGGATATATTTAATGTGTGTAGATGTCGGGGCGGCGCGATGGCGGTCGCGGCGCGCGGCCTATCTCGGCCTACATGAATGCCTGCTCCCCAGAGATACCGCGCGCAAATCTTTTCGACCTTTGTCGCAGCGTTTTGTATCACTGTTTCATAGTACGCTTGTACTAATATCATATTTTAATATTTGTTTAATTTTAAATTAAGTTCTAAAATATTTTAAGACATTTTTAATTCACATACCTAACTATATAATTTTTCATCATGTTTTAGATCGGTAGTTATTGTACCAAACTAATTTAAGTAAAAAAACCTATTATGTATGAGATGAATAATTAAACATGTTATTCGAAACCTTATGTGAAATTGTCTGAGCAATAATGTAGGCAATACTAATTAAAACCTACTTCACCTCATCCGTTAGTAGTGATCAGTTCGATGTGATAAGACAGAAACACAGGAGGAAGTCTAATTGATACGTGTTCTTGCCACTTATATATCTCTTAGTAATAATATATTATTGTTAAATATAGCTAAGTATTGAGTGAGGATAGTGGTTCTCAACCCTCAACCCACTGTCTGAAAAATGCAATTTCTACAAATAAAAGCAAAAAAGAATCTGCAGAGATAAAAAAATTGCGTAGGTTATGTGTACATCGATAAACATTAAAAATTTCGAGGATACTCTGCGAAGTTTCAGTCATAAAAATTAAATAAGTATCTATGTCCTTCAAAAACTAATTAGTTTTAAATACGACGGTGACTTGTCTATCCTTGGACTTTAGACTTGTATTTGAACCTGGACCTCTAGCATTCGCGGGACTCTGAGGCTTGAGGCTGATTCATGATTCATCTAATAAACTAGCTTCTCTACATAATTACCAACTCAATATCATTATTATGTAAACTAAACATATCACTTATAATGAGAGAGTAATATTTTGTTTCAAAAGCGTGATTAATAAAAAGTAAAACCAACGACGTGTTGAATACAAAAAAGCAGCGCGTTGAAATAAAATTTTATTTTATTTTATATAGTGGTCGTTAACACGGCCCGTGTCCAATATTAAATGGACACCGGTGAAGGAGTAAAAATTAAAGACAAACATAAATATTGGAGGAAAAAACTTTGATTCAACGTTGAGACTACACAACATTTCGATTGATGATTGGAATGAAATTCGATATTTTAAGAATCTGTAGGCGTTTCATTGTCACGTTATAGTTGAGACGCATTCGGGACCATTTTACTATCCAGGATGAATGGATGAATGAACAGGTTGAATGACAAGATTTTAAAGAATACGTAAATACAAATTGCATATCACATAAAAGCGTTACATGAGTGTACGCAATGGGCGGTCTTGAGGCTTATGCAACTAAATGTTCCAGTTAACGAAAACCTACTTTCAAGGTACTATTTTCCAAAGCCTACACGGCTACTACACACATAGGGTAAGGAACACAGGAAAGTCAAAGCGCTGTCTACTTACTTAATGGGTTTTTGTTTATAAGGATACAAAATTACCCATACAATTAAATCCAATAATGTCTTCCAATAAAGTTAAATAAATCCGGAGCAAGATCTATTTTGTATAACCCATTACATTTCTACGTTTGGTCGGGGGCGGTAATAGAGATAAATTTAAGTATTCCTCTAAATTATGCATAATTACGGATATTCAAGGTGTTAGGGCGAAGGCTGCGCGCTGCACCAAAACTGGATTGGGAGTGGAAAGGAATAAATTAGAAGTTAAGTTATGAGCGGTCGGATCTAACAACATGAATGAAACCGCCTCCCCTGCCTGCCCCCCTGACCGCGTGTGGCCTTACCATGGCCGCCACAGGAACGAACTTGGCTTACTAATATTCCACATTATGGATAACAATTTTTTTAAATAATTCATTAACGACCCATGGTCATGTACAGCATACATTTATAATATGCATATGCAAAATTTGTAAATATGAAATCCCATGAATTCCTGTATTATTAAATAAAAAGATATCTAAATTAAACATCAAATTACTTATTTAGTAATTCAAAAAAAACTCTAATGACATTTTAATTCGCAGGATTCCTTAACACTATATTTTGCAAGTATTTAAGTTGAAGGCATGATTTTTCACTAAATCTTACTAAAATTTATTTATCGTTGTGTAAGTGTAAATTGTAAGTGTTCGTATTATAAAGAAAATTTAGTTTATAAAAGTCAAATACTTCAATTACAATATTTTGCTGTAAAACTGTTATGTAAACATTTTATAAAATCCTTAAGTCAATACGTGAAATCCGGTCCTGGCAGGAGGTGAGATGACGCGTTATCAGTGCCGGTAATCTGAACCCAAAATATTACGATTCAAAACTTGGTCAAGACCTTATATCCCGAATATAGTAACTTTGGGCCCATTAAAGGGAAAAGTGGCCATTTATTACCCCAACTCTGAATGCTTTATTTGTTTAGTCATAATAAACCGTTGTCAATTAAGCGGACTTGAAAATTAATGCGTTTTATTTTTTGTATCGAACTCCACTGATATGCTGGTACCTTTATGCTTTTCAAATAATTTGTGTAGATTGTGCATAATATTTTATAAATGTGTATGTTTTTGTTTATTTAAAAATCAATGCATTTAAAAGAATACATCAATTTTGCTTGGCACTATATAAGTGCGGTTATACTATATATTGGCAACATCTTAAAAGCTAGGCGTAAAAATATATAATATATTACGTTTTCTGGAGTAATAGTCATCGAATAATCTCCGAACTTCTTTCACCGATGGTAATGGACTATTGCATATCAATATAACATCTTCAATAATAGACTAGGTACTTTTGGATCCGACAGATGGCGGTGTTGTTGCGATTGATTTTAGCCAAAGGAAGTCTTTGCAGTCCCATTAGTAACGGCACATATATATATATTTTTATATGTTACTAATATAAAGGTACTAATACAAAGGTAATTACTAATATAAAGGTATTGGTATATATTTACTATATAAGATATGTACTTAATATTATTAGCATCTGGCGCAAGCGGCATTATATAATTTTTAAAACATAGTGTAAATTCGAAATAGGTGACTATTTCAAATTTACACTATGTGTTTCATCCCTCGGGAACAGTATTTTCTAAATAAAACTTACTATGTGTACCTCTGTCAATATGTGTCTTAAATTTAATCTTGACTGGTTGAGTTACTAAAACGTTACTAGTAAACTCACATTCATATTTATAATATTAGTTAGAATTAGAATTACCCGTCTGTTCTAAAAATGTGTTCACCGTTTTGAAGACATGTATATAATACGAATAATCACATAGATTTTTCAATTAAAAAGAGTTAGCCAAAAAACAGACGAGGTATAATGTGCGTACAAGTTATATTGTATTCTATACATATAAATAATGTTGGTCCTATTTTTTTAATATTTGGAAACTTTACCAGACGCTAATAAGCGCCCACAGCTTTCGTGCTAAGTTTTTTTCGCCTTACATTTGTCAGCTAGTCGAACATATTCTGGGTTGTCGAGTGCAATTTATATATTGAATGTGTGCGTACAAAAATTCCGCTCCTCGTTATGTGTCGCAATTTAATTGAGATCTTATATTAATTAGGGTGGCGATGTGGCATGGAGGCGAATGTGCCCGCCGCACGCAGCCTCTGCACGCAACGTTGGGAGACATAAATATTGACTTCTGTATGAGGTGTTAATGCATGCTAGGAGATTGATAGCACAACACAATAAAATACATCGAACAGTATATTTATTTTCTTGTACTTGCGGTTATTATCTGCCTTGCACCAACGGCTCTACGATTTTCATTAAGGAGGTGTTCATAGAGAACATCTAAAACGCCGCTTATTTTTTAAATTATTCATGTTTGTTACTTTCTAATTCCATCAATTTAGAATTATTTGTTTATGCAGTTATACAATATGACATAAATCATGACTTGTTACATGTATATGAATAAAACTTACACAGCTTTGTAACTTCTCAAATAGGCATGTAATTGAAGAAAATATTTTATTATATTTGCGACGATAAATAATAAATCGAGTACCGTAATCCTAGACTATAGTGAACCTTCAATATTTTACATAATTGAAGTCTTACAGAACTAACATGTAAATACTAAATACTTAGAAACCAATTTCTGTTTGTTTAACATTAAGAAAAATTAAGAAAAATTAAGCACGCGTGTTCAATCAAGGATGTTTAAAGTTGCAAGTTGTTTGAGTGTGGGATGGCAGATTTATTGTCCCAGGGACGGACGGAGGACGGCGGGAGTCATCGCGGGCTCGCGTGCGCGATGACGTGATATCACGCCGTCACGCGTGTTTACAACCGCGTTATAACTTGTAACCAACTAACAAGGCTGCTGCAACTTGCCCTGACGTTGCGCAAGGCATACCGTGAATTAGTAGGTATTATACAAGCCGATTATATAGTATAGAGTTATTGTAAGCACATCTGTCAAAACAGGAGGTATCATTAAGATATTAAAAAAAAAAACCAACTATTATCAGCAAAGACATCATGTTTATATCCTATTTTGTCACTATTGAAGAACTGCAGCGTTGCTTTAAAGTGAAAATATCAACAAGTAATTAGATATTCAACAAAAATAGCATAACTTATATGCAAGATATTATTCGAATTGTAAATCTCTTCCTTTTTATAAACTACCAGATTTATATTTTTCAAATAGATATCTAATAGGTAGTATACTCCAAAAATATGACAACAACATTCAAACCCTCCCCAGATCCCACTCGCATTTGATAAGAAACAATTTACCTGTATATCAAACAACATCGACATATTATACATATATGCAGAAAACGACCCCTAAAATGTACTTCGTGTCACTTATTTTCAAAAAATAACAAAATTCTTTTCTATCAGTAAAGGTATTAAATTCAACTTCCAACTTATTTCTCGATAAATCAAAGCAAACGAAAATACTGTTATAACTATGTATAATAAAATATTTTTGCATCCCTAACAATTAATATCGGACTGAACCGAATCGATTCACGGCCGGTATCAACTATATTTCTAGAACTCTACGTCTAAACTAACCTATCTAATAACCTTTGGTAATTATAAACTTATCGGATTTTTCCATTAAAGACAATACACCGAATAATCAAGTAGCTACAAGTAATAATTTATTATAAGTAGTTACTACTTGAATAATTCTAGTGTAGGAACCAAAAGCGATAACAATATAATGTGCCTAAGTACATTTAATGTTAATGTTCAATAGGTAAATTGAATCATTTATAAGTAGGTATATACCTATGAAATAATTTACTATTACTAAATATGCTTTAAATTTACACGGCAAAGGCTGAAATTCATATAATGTTATTCCGTTCAAATACCTATGTACAATTTACGAATATAAATGTTATGAGCATTATGTGTGTTTTGTTTGGAAATCTACCTGAATCTTTTACAAAAAATTGTCGCCATTGTCCCAGCCTATTAATACTTCATACTTAATTGTCGAGTTATTTCCTCCTCATTGAAAGCAAGGTCTTTATCAATAATTTCTCTTGTCAAACTTGTGGTACAAAATATAATGTCACACTACGTGATTATTTTGAAATGTAAGTTTTATTTTCGATATTTTACGACGCAAATATTAACAATATTCGTCTATTATTATTACTGATTTCTATCTTCTCTCTTGATAGATACTATTTAACTGCACTGTAAGAAATTTGTATTTTTTTTGTAATAAATATAACCTAAAAAGTTTTATCTAATTTTTTTAATGAGTTTGTACTTGATAAAACAATGTAAAAAGTAATTAAAGTCTTGTAAAAAAAAAGGTTATTTATAATTACGTGTTTTTTATTGTTATCTAACTGCGTATTAATTATACACGTTGCTTTAAAAAAATCATAAAGCAGGAATTATATTTGTCTAGGGTGCACTAGGACGGGAAAAAGTCATGAGAACTTCAATGCTGTACCCTCAGTTGCACCCGAATCTACAAGTCAAAATAACGCTGAAATGCTCTGTGAAAAACAAGTTTTTGTCCTGTAAACAAACGAAATTTACTTAAACTGTTGCATATTTATTATTGTCTACATTTTTTTTATATCGGTAGTTTAAAGGTGCACGTTCCTCTCTCTTTAGGTTTTTAATCAAATACGATGTAACATTAGCTAGTTACTTGAAACAGTGAGCTGTACGTTACAAAAAGTTATTAAATTATACACTTAATATCAAAAATCACCTAGTGTGTTCCATTTGGCTAAAAGACAAAATAAGAAAAGGAAAGAAAAAGCATAATAATGTCCCCTAAATTTAATATTATATGTCACGAAACCAAAGCTTTATGAAATCGGATATTTTTGTCATATCTTGTTTTATTGCGTCTCAATGGAGAATAACGGCTGCCTCAACCATTGAATACCTATGACGGGTAAAGCGAGGGTGGACTGAACTTCACACACGTACCATTTTTTTATAACGGAGAAGATGGAAATATTATAAGGTATGAATATCTAGTCATACATAAATCGGCAGGTCAGTAGGTATAGTTCAACTAATTTTTATTTGTACAGGTAAAAATATGGTTGAAATCAAGAAAGTCAATACAAAAGTTTGCTTTTTGCCTGTTTGGAAAAATTTGCCAAAAAGAAAGAGTCATTAAAAATCACTTTGATCAACATGAATATTTATGACGTTTATGAAA
>DWNR01005400.1:0-10188 GCA_018250455.1 Polygonus leo
CATTTAAGTATAGCCGGCAACCACTCCTCTCCATACCGAAACACAATAAATTGCTTCACGGAGGATTATGAGGGTAGTTGTAGAACTCGTATGGTTCTATCGGAAAGGTGTTTCACCGTCTCCCTCAAATTCCTCAGGTAAGTTTTAATAAACAACAATCAATGACCTGATGTAGATAATAATAAGGACGTAATTAAAACGTTAATTAAATGAGTGTATGTAACTTTTATTACAATATTTTATATTAATAATGGAAGTAGTGGAAGATGATGACTATTTATATTCACATATGATTTTAATCAAGAATCAAGGGAAATAATGATGAAAATCATTCGAATTTTAGATTTATACCCTAATTTAACTATGTACAAACACAGTTTTAGCGAAGTAACTTACAACTTGACATGCAAGTTTAGAGTCATAATATCCTCGTAGAGACGTTATTCTCTTGTACTGTTCACTTGAAATCCTTCATGACGTAGTAATTCTTAAATAAATTATGTCATTACATATATTTTTCGAAAAATAAACTAACAAATCTTCCATGTTCCATATCCCAGATAGATTCTAATAAATAAAAATCTCGTGTTACAATTTGGCTTCAAAACATAACACCAAATTTCTTTTTACCCCCCATTTTTAATCGTGGTTTAAGTATTTTTAGATGAACAACATACACATACTTAGATATGACAAATATGGCAAAACAACCAGAAAAGTTTACTGGGACAGAATTTTTTTTATATAACCCAGATTCCCCGGATGTGACTGATCGAAGCGATAACGCAATTTAATGTAAGAGAATATTCGTAACGCACTGTAACATAATCAGCAAGATATATGTAACACGGAAAGGCTATTAATTTTTTCTCTTTACTTTGTTGTCATGTAAATATACTGAGGTTCACATAACAGTCGATAAAGCGCGAACACTGGTGTCACCGCGCGACCTCGCCACGGAATAAATGGTGTAATTAAGTGAAATTATTATAATTTTCTTTCTGAATTAAATGGATGTCCGAACATTGCGTCCTTAAATTGCTCGGCATTCGTTAAATGTTAACATCTAGGTGTTTCGTTTAGTCATTGGGGTGTGTCCGACCAGTCGTCGAGTCTTTCGTATTTTAATTGCATTTAAAATGTAGTAATAAAAATCTGGGTCATAAGCTATAGTGATACCTATAATTATGACATTTGCTGCTCGGTTGACACTTAAATTTCATTACAGTTGGGTTCCTGTCAATCAACTTTTGCAAAGACGACATTTGCTGTTCACAAGTTGCTGTTCACATGTTTATGCAAACCTACCGTCTTTCATATTTGAATGTGGCCTGTCAATAAACGAGGAAAACTTAAGCTAAATTGGCTTGTCGTCCCATTGGTTATGCCAAAGAGCTAATTAATTTTTAAATATAATTACAAACGAACATAACATTTTTATGTTCATATTTTCATTTACATGCTAAGAAATATTATAGCCGGTTTTCAATATTGTCAATCTTAGAATTGCTAGAAAATGTACAAATTGTTCCTAACAACCTCAAATAGAAGTCTACAATAAATTAGGGCTTATTTCACATGAATATCTAGGTCTCCTACATAAAAATCAACCACAAGTATTCCGCGCAAAACGCAAAAGAAACCGAGGAGAAATCTCATAATTAATATCGGTAGTAACTGCAAATAATTATAATCTTACACTCGTTCGCTCAATAATGCAACTCGAGTGTTGAAAAAAGCCAATTGTATTGGTTATCAGTCCATTATGGGCACAAACAAATGACACAGCTTAAAGCCTTTTAAGCGCGAATCGTGAGTCGTCGTGCAGTAATTAGCCAGAGCTGATTGTGTCCAATGGACGTTGAACGCTATACAGACATGGACGTAGGTACAATCATTGTTCTTCAAAACTCCTTTGTTCTTTTATTTCCTTATTAATATATCTACACACAACTTCCTTAGAACAAAATATGGTCAATATAGATACTACAATTTATATTTACGCATATTATATAAAACTTAGTTTTGATTTGGCTGTCTAGGATCTCTAAATAGTGCATTGTCTGTCTACAGAGACAATAAGCAAACTAAATCGTAGTGGGTCGTAAATTACAGTGCATTATATTTTGAAGCTGAATGTATAAGTAGTGTATAAATTAATCCGGTAATGGCGTCTGTTCTTTGGCGACTTTTATTTTTAACCGTAATGTTTTCGGGCTGGTGACAAATTGCACGATAACGTCATTGTATATATATTGGATGCAAAAATCGCCACTCTGCAGTCGATTACTTGTTTGGTTGTTAAATATAAAGCAAATTAATTAATGCAATTTAATTACACTTGAGGAGAATTAACCAGATATGCTTACCACCATTTTAACGCAACGGGTCAGTTTGTAACTTGATTTTTGTTTTTCTTTTTTAAATATTTTATGATTTATGCGAGAACTACATTGTTTCGCATTAGACGTGCTATCATCAATGAGCAACACACAATAAATATCAATAGAAATTGAACATATTATTTGCATTTACAAGTACAGAAGCACTCCATTGACACAAATAACTACTATCCTTTTATTGCTCATTTTACAGTTACTTATTGTACATTCACATTATATCAAATAGGTAGGTACAAGTATTGATAATGCATCTATAAATCATCTCCCAATACATGAACATAATTACAAATTGCATACATTGCGATTACCTTATATTCTTTGCGTTGCGTGTATGAATACATCAGTGCAAGTGCGTTCACACAGCTCATAACGATGACTATAATCAACATTATGTGCTGATGCAAACGCTGAATGAGCATTAGCCTCGCTTTTCTGAAGCCGTAGAATGGGCCGTACTACCGTATCTCGAGACTTCCTCCTAGAAACAGACATCGGGTCGAATTAGCAATACTATTAGCGGAAATGATTTCTTTTATCGGGCCACGTTTCTAGATGGCCGTAATGCGCAACTAAGCACGAGGTAGAGGACGTGGTGCGATGAACGTGTGCGATACTATTCATTAGGAGGCGGCCGGTCTCGCGTCAAATTAGTTGGGGCCGCGCTTAATTAGACGGTGCAATCCGGTGCATCGCAGCAGCCGCACCCGCCCGCCTCTCTGTCGCGAAATACTAACGGAGTATTCACATATGATTAATATAATCAGAGTAATTGTCATTTAAGTTATATCGAGAGCAAGGAAAGGTAAGAGTAAGGTTTGGTGTGCGTAGTTGGTGGAGTTGGAGCATAAGGCTCCAACTCCACCAACTACGCACGGTTTTTTTATCGATAACGACCTGATTCATCTGAGTTCATCTGATGGAAAGTGGTCATTGCCGCCCATTTCATCATACATGAAGTTTTTGAGGACCACATGTTCGCCTCTTTTCTAAGTATACCCTAACACAATAATTACTTCGGCTCTCCGGTTAAACGATATTAGATCTGCTCTACACTAGCTCCAGAATGTGCATAGGTTTTAGTGAATTCAGATTTGAAGGATGCTGTAAGTAATTATTTTTTACAGTAGAAACCTAGGCATATATAAAAAGTTCTAAATTAGAACTAACCTCACAAGATGATCGAAGATAAGTTGGTACCTGGCAAGTTGGCGTTGGTGACAATATATTTGTGATGAACTTGAATAAAACTCCATTTATTGATGTTAAATAATGCTACAAATATCGAAATACAAGTTCGGACATAGCCCATTTATTCAAAATATATGGAGTTAATTAATTACTAATTAAGAAAATAAATACAAATCAAATTCAGTGGTATGAAAATATCCTGAAAAATCTTAAAAGTCTATCTTCTTTTATTACATGAATTGTTTTATAACATTGCTTTGTGCACTTTTAAATTATGATGAAAATCCTCATGTAAACGGTCCATTAGGCCAACATTGGATCGCTCTAGGAGAATGTTACGCAACCTAGAATAACGCTGTGTAAGTACTTTGTTTAATTAATATTATGAGCTTAAGTATATTAAACGAAAATTTGGTACCTTCAATAATGTATTGGTCTCTCCTCATAACTTACAAGTAACAAAAGTTCTTATTAAGTTAATTGTGTCTTCATGATTTTTAAAATAATATTTTTGTTTAAATAAGGTCAGAATTTACGTTGGTGTAAGAGGTATCATATAAACAACTAACCGTAATGTTTTCTCGATATATCTTTCGACTAACCGTTACATTTTTTAAACTATAGATTTATTCCAGTTACATTGCGTTATTATTACCGGTACTTACAATGCGTTTTACATTTTTATTCATAGACATAACTGTTCAATTAAAGGACGATGCTCAGGATCAGCTGCTAGGCGGTTACACGGCACGCGAGCGCGGATGTGAGATCCGCAAACCCAGCGCTACTCAAACTTTCATTAACAAATTTCATTTATACCATAGCTGCTAAAACATTAAAAGATTCTAAGAGTATTGAAAACTAATATCATGCCTTGGACTAAAGAAATAAATAGAGGGTCTCAACAAACACATCAAATTTGAAACGTAAACATATATTCATTTAAAGGTTCACTTATATATTTTATTACGTATATAAGTAGATAGGAATGACTTTTACAAATGAAGCAAAATATTAGTCGAATGGCTACCATTGCTTTATTCACAGGTATTCACTATTACATCGCGTTTTACAATTTTATTCATAGACATAACTGTGTTTAATTACAGGACGATGCTCAGGATCAGCTGCTAGGCCGTTACACGGCACGCGAGCGCGGATGTGAGATCCGTAAACTCAGCGCTACTCAAACTTTAATTAATAATTTCATTTGTTCCATAAACTGTTTCGAAGTTCAACTGCTTAAAGACATTAAAATATTAAATCAGTGTTTAAATCAAATGTTATGTCTGGGTCTGAAAACGTGTCGTAGTATCTTTAAATCCATTAAAAAATAAGTTTTTAATGCGTAACAGCGTATATGAGTAGACATACTAACTCTACATCTAGTTATGTATATAACAAATTCTTCTTAAAAGTGCTGTTATTTATAAATGTTCGAGTAGAAAGGTAAGGCACTTGTTGTGTTCTAACTTCATACTCAAGGGTTCCAATTATTACCATCTATAACCAACCAGAGCTTACGCTTCAACTCCTACTTGGGTAATTTGACCCGAGATACCCATAATTTAACTTCAAATCAACTTCCTTTTTAAATTTTCCCTTTTTAAATGTTATTTATATTTTCCCGACTACATATAAATATTTTTCTAATAGACTATAGATTATACAGAGACTTAGTTAAACTATGTTACCAATTTAACTATGTCACCAAATAGACGACGAAATTATAACGTTAAATGACTAAAAGTTTGAGATCCATTTTGAAGAGTACGCCGTACCAATTACCCACTTGACACACAATAATTGTAACGCCTCGTCTGTCATCAATTACTTTTTACCAACTGGCAGCATCTTGCCGATATTAAGTAACCAGTTAGATTAATAGACACGCGATAACGATGCTTTTTACTGATACATTTTAACGACTTTCGAAACTTTAATATATACACGGCACTGCACTAGCAACCGTTTCATAGAAATAATTTAGTTTATGGAAAAATAATGGAAGAAGATTTTTAAAATAATTCGTAGGTACCATCGATTAAACAACGTATGCAACTGAAATATTTATACCAAACAACAATATTAAGTACGTCGATCTAAATTGCGTTATAATAACTTATAAGTCTGCAACTGTATCTATGTATATCTAATTACGTTTATACTAAAACCTAATGTTAATACCTATTTCTAGAAAATATGTCTGTATCGCAGAACAATTAGCGTAATTACCACAACGGTTTCAAGAGCAGGTGTAAAACTGCGACAACAACTCATAATTCCTAGTAACGGAATTGGCTTAAGGCAATACTAGGGAAGCGTGCTTGTAGGCTGCAAAATTACTAGCTCACTATAATCGATTCCTGTATAATTCTAAGCTCCTTCACCTGACGATTTTAACGGCGATTGTTCCCTGCGAATTACCTGCTCAGTACCTACTTATAATGATGATTACAGAGCGCGGTTAATAATTTATAAGGAAGTGCAGGATTTACAAAAACTCGTTCACGTGATTAGGCAACATGAGTCCATATTTCTGTAATCGTGCGCTTTCGCGCCAGTAGGGCCTAATGCTGGTACCCAATTGTAATTCCGTTTTGTTTTCGTGATTCGTTGTGAGCAAAGTGTTGGCAAAATCTCGCGGCACATAAATTTGCCGGGTTCCGTTGTGAAAGCCAATATTCTTTGTGCGCGGAGCGAGGTCTATTTCTAACATTAAATAAATTACACCGATATTACAAGAACGAATCGGTAGAACTTGTTTTCGTCGGACGTGTCTGGGCTGCAGACGTTGCATCGCAAACATCAATTTTGCATTACCTACTTTTAAAGTTATAAAAGCGAATTTATTCCGTGAGTTTAATTATTCTTTATTGTTTTGTCTAGTATAAAAACTATTCACAGCACTAACAGCTTTTGTTTTTTCATTTCGTTCTTTTACAATCGTAGCGCGTAATTAAGCTAAAGTGTTTTATTTATATAAATTCATTGTGTAACATTTTATTACCTTTGCTAACATTAGTACTTAAGACTTAATTTTAGAGTTTATTTTTTTTTTATTCTTAACACAACGCTGACTAAAGATACCTCAGCGAGGTATCGAGCAAGCTATATGTTTTATCTCATATGATTAATGCTTAAAAATTTTAAAGATTTACCGGCTTCAATTATATACGTAATTCGGGATTGCTCTGTTACGGTAACATTATGTGGCGCCTTTAATAAGTATCCATTTATGTTTTCATTTCTCACTTTCCAATCAAACATGGTACAAACATTTTTCATTTCGAACGGAAAGTGTTTGCCATAAATAGTCACAGTTGTTGTCTTCAATAACCTATCTAAAGTAACTATGTTCCTGCGACGAATATTCATTTCTGTGTTTCGGCTCTTTTTCTATGATCTTGGTTACATTAACTTAAGTACGCTTAAGAAGGCAACTATTTTAGCCGCCACTTTATTTTAGTGTTTAGGTTGGTTAATAAGCAGGCATAGATTTGCCTATTTAGGATTATTTACATTTACCGCAATTTTGTATCTGGGTTTGATTAGCATAAACACGCTTCTGTTCATTATTTAGTACACCTATGGCTTTATTACAAGCCGCATCGAATTATCGTGTGCCGCAACATCTCGCTTGACTAACAAATTCGCAACTTAGCTCGCCTGGCTATTAGTTTAGTTTGGTATTCCATTCCAGCCCACGTTCGCGTACCTCGTGCGAACTGAGCAGTATTTACTACGAGTTTATGGCTCAATTCAAAAAGAAGTATGTGCTTCGAACTCGAATAATATAAATAGCTGACTTTCAATTAGTTGTCGAAGTGTTAGCGCCCCAAGCAACCTCTCTAGTTTATGTACGTCATTAGGATCCATTGCTTATGCATGATATACTCATTTAGTAATATCGAATAATGGCAGATGAGAATGAATTATTATTTTCTATCGAAAGATGTATGTACGTCTGAAGACTATATACCATTACACATACTACATTACTATATCCATTCTCCATACTGAGCTCATGTTGACATGTTACAACAGTCTATGGCGGTTGAGAATACCAGTTTTCCATTCCATAATTACAGCCACACTGCAACGGAACTAAATTATTACATAAGGAATGCATTTGTATTTTTACGTTCCTTGTATAATATAATACTGTAACCTTAACCCTCTTTGTATAAATAAACTTTAGTCTTAAGTAATTTATACCGACGTATTTTTTTTAATAAAAAAATGCAAACACATAATGCGTATATACTTCGTATAAAATTCATTTACTTACGTATCATATTGTGTACTGTGTGTACTTGTATATAATAAGACCTATTTACATGCAGCACTTATTCATGTAATCATTACATTAATATAGAGGTTAATTTTATATATGTCCTTCAAAATACTTCACAAACAATGTGCGTGCATGTTGTGAAGCAGAAACTCAAAAAATTTGGCTTCCGCCGACGACCCTTATATGGAAAGTTAATAATATCAGGTGGTACTCTGCGGAAATCCGGAAATTAGCACAAAACTGCTTCGTAACTGATTAACAAACATTCATGGTATCACAGACAAAAAGAATGTTGATATATTAACCTATAGGACACATACACAAACAAACAAAATATAGTTACATAACCACCATAAGTAACGCACTTAATTGGACACTTATCGATACTCCGTTCGTTAGACGCAAATTGAGACAAAGTATTACTCTAACTCCATAATTATGTTGCTATTGATATGTTTTTTGAACTTTTAAGGTTGAAACTTGTAAACAATAAGGACTATTATTCCAGAGTTTTACTATTTGAATAACCTACGACTATGCTTTCTAGTAAGAAATCTAATAGTAACATTAGATAGGTCATTAACGCCCTAACTAGAGCGCTTTAATTTACTCCAAATAGAATTGAAAACTATTTTTAGATTGACTCTAGAGACTCTACGGCGACTCTAAGGAATAACATCATCGCTCCGTGTTAAAAATATTGTCAGTATCCATACCACTTTAATCGAAGCTTGCTTGCTTTTGAAAATTACCCTATGATGGCACCTCCTATGTAGTCTATACACGTTTCAGTAATCTTATTAACTTGAAGTAACGTTATGATTTCTTTACTAATAATCTTGTTATTAATCAAATTATTTTCATATAAGTGCACGCAGCCTTGCTTCATATCCATATTATATTTTGCTGAAACATATTTAAAATTCTTATATTAAATTTCATCTTACGTTATAATCGCCGGAGGCTGCGCTTGTGTCCCGCCTCTCTGGACTCAGCATATCACCACTCTGTTATTTATTACTTCACACTTGGTACCCGAACAATCGACACAATGAGCAACTTTTATATATCGTACAATATGGAGTAACACACATTCGAATTCTGTTCTTTACGAGCTTCTTTTAATTTGCATACGATTTGGTTTGAAAAAGTAGATATTATGGATTCATTAATTGTAACACGATTATTTTAAGTTTGATGTACAGATTGAATACTTTAAAATATTTGATTATCTAGGTATCTATTGCTCTATTTCAACAAGTCTGTTTTAGCAACTGGAACGTTTAATACTCATATTTATTCCTTGATAATATAATATTATGAAGTACTATTAATACTGTTATGAAAATTCATATACAAAAAATAAACAAGGCATTCCATTCTCCTTAGAAATTGCTCCTGCAAAAGCAAAACAACGCTTCCCAATTGTACTTACACATAACGACGTATATTTTTTTACCACTTCAATTACTTTCTTTCTAATTTTTCGTGCATAAATATCTTTTCCAAGCTATTTACGCATATATAAACACAATCATATCATTCAGACGGTTTAACTCACAGCGATTAAAATAAATTGAAAGTGAGTAAGAAACAATATTTGTTGGCGTATTCCAGTTCCCACAGACAAGTACAGAATACCGATAAACATAATAAAATAGTTATGTTTACAGGTACCACTATGAGTCACAGGTCAACAGAATTACTTAAAGCCATTACCCTAAAACGTACTATATCTATTTGTATAAGAAATAAGATTCAAGCAAATCATTTATGCCCATGGCGCTATTCGTGTCAATGCTAATGAGTATGCCAATCTCCACTCTCATAAAATCGTCAATTTTGAACTATGAGCCATAAATTAAACAAAGGCTGATTCCACCTGTGTATTACTGTACAATTGTTAAGCTTACCTAATTATCTGTTTTAAGAAAGCAGTTAAGAAAAGGTCAACGTAGGTGATTGAATTTTATTGTTTTTGCACATATTTATTTTTTCCTAAATAATGGCAACATGATTTGCGCGAGAATTCCGAGATTTTGCCACACCTTTCTCAAATAAGCGAAGTAACGTGTCTTTGTTTAATATGTAAGGTATAGTTAAGCATATGCACCTATGCGTATGTATGCATTATGAGAAAATACATGTAATTTTCACACCGTTTCAACTAAAGCTAGGGTTATTTTTAAATAGGTCTCCTATTTATCTGAGTTCAAACTTGACACAATACGTAATCCGTGATAAGGTAGGACTCTAATCAATTTGTATACGGTAGAGCGATTAGGATATAATTCTGTATAT
>DWNR01005401.1:0-10188 GCA_018250455.1 Polygonus leo
GCGCGCCCCGCGGCCGCCGCGCCCGCCCGCCCTGCCCGCTGCACTCGCACGCCGACAAGGACGCGCTCCCCGTCTCCACCGTCAGCACCATCAGCGACAACGTCAGCATATAGACGCGCCTTCCACTTCTAGAGCAGGGGTCCGCAACCTTTTCACTCGGAAGACTCAAAAATTCCAAAGTCAATAGTTTGAGTCAAAAATTCAAAAATTTCAATGTTTTTAAGGAGCCATATCAATTTTTCCACTTACGTAGAAAATAAAATAAATAATCCGTCAGTGGCGTAGCATGCCCTAGATGGGCCCCATATCGAAATTTGTTGACTTTTTTTTAGGATTATGGAACTAAAGAGCCACAGCTTCACATCCAAAGAGTCGCAGGTTGCCGAGCCCTAATCTGGAACAAAACCGGCCTTTATATGATTTTTCCACATTTAGGGCCGTATTAATAGAGTTACTCAATATAGACGCGTCTTCCACTTCTATCCGCGAGAACGAAAGCGGGCTTTATATTATTTTGCCACCGTAGTAATAAAGTTAACTAAAGATTGACGTCAATCTTGAGTGCGGTTAAAGTACTAGATAATGTATTAAAGGCGTGCTTAAGATCGATATCAATCTTGGGTTCACTTTATTAATATGGCCCTTAATATTGCCCATGACGAGTTGTCGTGGCAACCTTCCAGTCGAGCACCAAACTTAACGTATAACACCGGGTAGTCGATATCGAAAAATACACTATCGAATGAACGAGCGAACCATTTTTTATTTAAAGAATGCATATGTAATGTTATATTGATTGGAGTCTGAATCGAATGATCTTATATTTAATTAAATGTAAATTTCGCTACGTATACTTAAATAATCTTCTCTATGGTCATCTTAACTCGTCGTAGACAGTACGTACAATTTTATATCCACAATGTTTTTTTGCAGCATATATTTTATTAGAATAATTTACTACACGGGATTTGTACATACTCATATGTGTTGATTTTGAAAAGTTGAAATACAGGAATTTTGATTTGAATTAATGACATATTTAACTGTAGATAATCCCGTACTGATGTACAGAATGTGTTTCATTAACATAGTTACTGGTATTCTGTATAGTATTATATATTAATCCAACCAGACATACATCACGCGAGTAAAAAACGTGTCTATCTAATATTGTATATAAAGTGGTTACCAAATATTTGTTTTAAAATAGATAAAAAGAAAAAAATCAATGTTGTATTTTAAATTTATAATTGTGGACATTTTAGGGAAATGTGTGATCTGAAGTTCAATCTCAGGTATTTTCGCTAAGGAACGTAAGTAACTAAAATATATAAAAAGCCAAAATTAACTTAAAGCTATCAATAGAACCCCGTAATTTATCTATTAATTACTCCCTTGGTCGATAGTATCCAGTAACTGACATAAATTAATTAAGTAACATACATAGAGATTACCACCTGCCTAGTAGTTAGTAAAATAAAAAAAAATTGTACTAGGCAAATCATAAGTAATATAAAAATATAAATTTACAAAGATATCCTTCCTGAAAGTTATATGTTCTGGTAGCAATCACAACTAACTATCTTCTTCTTCTTTAATTTTATAAAATTGAAATGATTCTAATATATTTTACGTAATTAAAAGCAAAAAACTTTAATATATTCAATATCCTCGTAACACATACGTAAAATGACAATTCAAAGTATATAAAATGAAAGTTAAAATATTCATTACTGATATTACGCCCTTTTGTTCGCCAGCTTGCAATTCCAGGGATATTAGCGCCAACTAAACCAGAGTGACCTTAATTGCGTAAAATATATTAGAATGATTATATATAGATAAATATATAGATGATTGATTATATTTCCTACACAATGTAAATAATTAACGGCCATTCTGATGTTGTTGATTACCCTTTTCAAATGAAACAAATCAAATAGGTCCACATCGTTAAAATACTATCTACTATAATCAAGGCCTCTCCGGTTCTAGCAACCTCAAATGTTCGCAATTAACGTAAGTGTGCTCATAATCTGACATTTTTGGCAATATCTAGCTGCACCTTAATAGCTGGCTTTACCAAAAAACTACTTCGGCAATATACAATATTGTATAAATCGCATTTTGGCATTATTGCAATATTTATTGCAATAGTCTACTACTTGAAAAGTGGAATTTCAGTTTTGCAAAAATAAAGTTGTCGATAGATTTTAGAAATTTCCCCGTATTACTCATAATAATAATAATAATATGTAGTAATATAAAAAATGTAGTTTTTTCCAAACAAGTGAGTGAGACATCAAAGTATCACTACAATCAAAGTTATATACCATACTATTGATTTAACACCCTATCGCGTTTCATAGAGTACAGGAGCTGAAACATTTCGTTAGACATCACGTATCAAGTCATATCAGTTATGTCTATATAATTCTGGATTAGGCTAGTACTAAAGTAATCAGGATTAGTAATACGGAGATCTATCAAAGTCATTGATCTTTCTACTATACTACAGTGAGATAGCAGATACATTAGACATACGAGTATATTAATATATGAATGATACTGCCAAAAATCTCTCACTACGAGCACTGTATCGTGTTCAAAAAATGTCATAGAATTAATTAGATATATTAAAATAAATGTTCACGTTATAAGAGTTTAAGTAGCAACTATGACCGAATTTATATATAACTTAGTAAAATAATGGTTCCAATGATCATGTGTGAATCCAAAAGATTCGCAGATTTCTAATTATATGAAATACATATACATTTATATTATTATTATCGTTTCGTATAAATTTATTTGTTCATTTGTAGGGTAACAGCAAAAATCATTGTATTGGTTTGATAAGACTTTGGAATGTATAATGGGGTATGTATTTCATATTGTTGGTAATTAGAGAACTGATATAATATAGAAATATCGTACCTAAAAACCCTTATCATTTGTAGGTATATACTTATGCAGATACAATTATGCATGTACCCATTTTGCCTATCTCCTGGGAAGTTATTGGTAAATTCTATATGTTTACGTTTTAATATAATTTATATGTTTTGAAAGATAACATAATTTATATGTTTTGAGATAATTGTCTGTTAAGATAACAGTTTCACCAAGTACAAGCAAGCGAGCAAGATAAAAATGGAGTTAAATACAGATTTTTCTATTTATATCTGTTTTCTGTACATAATATTATTATAATGGTGCTATATCTATGTCATCAGTCGTCGTGTTCTAATACCCTTTTCAATGTACACTAATTTGCGAATATGTATCGTAACATTATATTTGTAACAATATCTTTATGTTTAAAAATCTCGTGTCAATGTTTATTCGGGCTAATTTCCAAAACAACCGGATTGATTTTAATGAAATTTCGCATGATATGGAAATTTGACCAACTTAAAGGCTATATTTTATTTGGATTAATGTCCGCAATTTTTTTTATTACAAATTGAAAGTTACTGGCAGGTCAACGTCTGCCAGGTCAGCTAGTGATTATGAAGTTCAATATGGTAATATAATGTATTTTCCCAAACAAATCTAGCGCATAAACATACCAAACAAAACAAAAAAACTAATAACTAATGTAATATAATAACAAATGTATTTTCAAAATAGTAAAAGGTAATGTTTTATTAATTTATTTCCTAACGGAAAGCTAATGTTTCAAATGTGAGTTTTCAAATTATAGGTCCCTTATATGGAAGGATATCTGTTAAATAATAATTAACTAACTTCCAAGTATTATAATTGAGATCACACAAAAGGGCGGCAATTTTGCGATGCGGAAGCGGTTTAAAAACTTTTATTTCTTCACGAATTTTGCTAATAAATTTAATGAAAATACAATTTGATCAGTGTCATTTAATGCAAAAACACCATATTATAACGGTTGTTCTATTTATTTTTGGAATCCATAGATTTTCTATACATACTATCAATGTTATATCGTGATTGCCCAAATCACTCATATCGATTTATAGATATCTTTCTCCATTCCGTCACCGCGCCCACACTCGTAATATACATATTACTACATATTATTATAACGGAGGACATACATTGGTTATTTAGGGTATCAATAATAACCTAATAATTCATAAGAGAAATTATTACCTATTAATCTTAAACTTACAATCGTAAAGATCTGGTTACAATGTTTTAATTTGTAAAACACCATGATATCCGGTCTTCACATTTTATGGATGACTGATGGAGGCTTAGTAAATTAGATTACAAACATTAATTATATGTGTAGATATTCAATAGTTTAAGAAATGTTTTATGGTAACCAAAGCTAAATTGTGCCTTACTAATCTATAAGGAAGTTGTTTATTTATATTCTGACTAAAGAACATTCGAATCCTTTGATTAACTTTATCTTAAATATGTTTTGTTCTAAGGTTTAAATGTATTGATCAATAATATTAAGTTTATATACCAGACAAATGTATCAAATTCTAGATACTATTATTTTAATATATTTGTTATAAGTAATTATACCAAAAATAAACATTATGTTTTTGTACGGGTAAATGTACTTACACATTATAAATATATTTTGTCACGTTCTAACAATTACATTGTCATATTTATTCTTGTTATTAAATATTATTTTAACGAAAAGCTTATTTTGCTGTTTTCTTATAGTATAATGTCATCAACCTAAATATCACCGCTTTTTATTCACTTCAACAACAACAATTTATCTATTCAACAGATAGCGTACATAAAATGCATAAAATATAAATGCATTTTTATTTAAAAATGGATTATCGCAGGGTTCATACCTGTACCTATATACATTTACATAGGTGTGTGTCTGCGTGTGGTTTACAATTGATATTGTTTAAACCACATTACATTTAAGTTGCCTTTTTAATACAAAATTACAACAATAATTATTAATAAACCTACCTTTGCGTTAATTATAAAGTAGTCGTGGTCGTAGCTTAGTCGTGGGTAGTATCTATTAGTTAAGATTCCGGCATTGTACATGTTCTATGAGTCAACGTTTGGAATCGCAAGCAACTCAGACAGATTTTTACACTTCCAATACAAGGTCCATACCTACGACACTATGTTTAGATTCAACAATATGGAATACTAAATATTCCACTCAAATGAGAACAGCGAAAGTATGTATTTTTTTTATCTGTTATAACTAAAAAGCAAATTAGCAACGAACTACAGTTAGAATTAATTTGTAGACTATAGATTTACATTCCAGAGAGGATCCGCAGATGTCATTAGCAATTTAAATTTATGCAAACATTTTAGGAAATACCTTGGAAACATGAAAAACTTGTCCACTAGCACCAAGACATGAGAATAATAAAACGGACCCAAAATGATACCGACCACCATTTCTATGTCAGATTACGCGTGTCTGCTTGGTGGCAATACGTATTACTCACATCCCAACCAAAAATCATATTTATACTAGTGTACCTATACCTTATTAAACTGTTAGTAAATTTCTAGAACGTTATGGGAAAGTTATTAATATTAATCTTACTAGTGACAGTGTTTAAGTGTAACGGACATCTTTCCACGATTAGTGGTTTCTTGCCCACTGCACAAAGACATCTTCAGACGTCAATAGGTTTTGGGCAATCCATTCTTGGAAGTGTCTCTCAAGGGTTTGGTCTTAATTTTGGTTTCAATAAACAACCTGGCCACAATAATGGACAACAGCAAAATACAAACAGACCACAGAGTCAACCGATGCACGTAGAAGAACAATCCAACGAGAACAATTATGAACATCATCACCATCAACATCAACAACAGGACCCCTATAGACCTCACGCATCAGGATACGGCAACCAAGGTCAATATGGCCAAGGCTACGGTAATAATCAAAACCACAATAATTATCACCATAATCAAAATACTTACGATCGACCTGGACGCCCTCATCAATTTCCTCAGGGCAATCAAAATAACAATGGAAACTATGGAAATTCAGAAAACTATCCTGAGTATAATAATATGTATCCGGACCACCAACATCAAGGAAACTACCAAGGATACAACAATAACCAGTTTAATCAAAACTATCAAGGAAAACCAACAAATCAGCGCCCCGGGAGCTATATTCAAGCAGGTTACGGGAATCATAATCAATTTAATCAACCGGTTCAAAATAATCAAAACTATCCCCATACTGGAGAATTTAATTCTGGAACTCATTACCCTAACGGCCCTAACCCAAGCTCATCATTTAATGGAGATTTTATGACAGAAGCTCCAAAAGAAGATATTCCTGTTTTCATACCAAATAAACCTATTGAGGCAGATAAAGGGACCTTAAATAAAAAACCAGAAACAGATGACGAAGACTTCGATATAGATATAAGATTTAAAGATGAAACGACAAAATAAAATACGAATGAAATACGTATCTGCGTGTAAGAATTAGTAAAGTATATCATAAATATTAAAATATCTTCACCTTTTAATGACGTTTATTTAAGTTTCAATGTGAACTATTATTATCTTTAATTATTATTCCAGTCCTTCATCATATGTTCACAATATAATGTATCATACCCTTTTTTTCCAGCATTAGTACTCGTACAAGTATTTTGTACGCGCACTCCCATTGAGAGTCATGACTATTATATACACGTCTGGCAAATAACTGCTAGAATATTCTGGTTTTTTACATAATACATTTTTTAAACAATTGAAAGAATGTTTCAAAATTTGAGCCTTGTTGGAGAAGGTTATGAATTACTATCCCGATGACAACTTTGCTATTGTCTGGTACATACTTGCAACCCTCAAAATAGATTTTCATTTTTTTATAGCATATTATGTCAATTATAAGGTTACTAGCTCTTGCTCGCGACTTAATGTTGTTTAACGCAAACTTTAATTTTTATATTTCAGTCAATAGAAAATGCTTATCACACTGAGCAACCTTTTTTAAGGCACCAATTAGAAAAAAAATGTTTTGTTTATAAAACCGCTCTATTTTCAGGCTGCAGTATATATAAATTATCAGGCGAACATAATCTAGAACAGGCCACACAAAACTGTCTGTGAGAAAAACAATCATTTCTTAGCCAGCTATGCCAGCTACTTTTAAGATAATTTAAAGCCTCCGAGACTCCGTGAACTATTAAAACTACTTACATAAAGGTTAGATTAAAGTTGTAGCCGTGTGGGAGTAGAATATTTGTTCTTTTTGGCCATATCAAATATTGAAGGGATGATGACGTAACCGCGAGATGCCTGCCAGAACGGTACTTTCTTAATTAAAAGATTTTTTAAATTTCATTAAAAAAAATCTACCTTTGTGGAAAACGGGTTAGTCGGATGGTGCACGAGCTTTTTCACGAATGGCAGTCATTAACAAAAACCAAAAAACGATTTTTACTTCTTTTCCAGCGCTGTCTTTTACAGAGAGAGGACATTGATGAATTTGATTTAAGCCAAAAATTTCCAGCGAGATACAAGCGTCCAATATGTAAATTAAAAATATTGCTCAAATAAATTTTCAAAACAAGATGACGTAGTTTAGATGACGTAGATGTTTCGTAACACGAAATATAGGTAAAAAATGTGCATATTTTTTGCTTAGCTCTTTTTTGCTTCAAATCTACCGGATCGATGCAATTAAAATTTGGTAACTATACATATAATTTTCTGTGACATGGACGGGGAGATACTTTTAAAAGAGTATTGTAGCGTGCTGAATATGATCTAATTTTGATAATTATTTTTGCTATGGATCAGTTCATTGTCGAGATAGTATATATTACCATTATTTTATTTCATACGAGCTTTTGCCCGCGACTTCGCGTGCGTAAAATTAGTAATTTGGGTAGCTTATTTTTTTATCCAAACTGATTTTTCTTTATGGGATAAGAAACTATCGTATGACCTTCCCCGGGACTTTAACTATCTCTATACCAAATCGGCCTGGCGGTAGTTAATAATATTTTTATTTACCATAAAACAAAGATAGTTACGATGTATTTAATTAAACGATTTAAATAAAATGCTAAGTAAAGTTTGCTACAATACATAAGTAAAAACCGCATTCAAATCGGATCAGCCGTTTCTGAGATTAGCGCGAACAAACAAAAAGAAAAACAGACAAAAAATCTAAAAATCATTGTTTTGGGTTCACTTTTTTAGTACAGACGTACACTTTTTTTTTCACGTACAGACAGCGATCAGTTACAGATTTATTAAATGTATAGACAAATACGTACATAATATACAAGAGGGGATTATAACGACCTAAACATATTTACGTATACGATGACTAAGCTGAAACGATTTAATGTTACAACAAAACCAGTTTGGAACAAGGAAAACGAGCGAGATAATTATAAAGATGATCCACGATCCGCCGACGTTGCATGTAATTTACGGTTTAAAAGTACTTATTCCATGTGTACATCCGCTTGTGGTATTTCGCTGGCAAAACGGGGATGCACACGCTGTTTATTTCTCCTAAGTTTTCTGGAATATTTTCGGACACTGAGTAGTGTATTTCGTTTTCTGTAAAGTCCTCTTAAATCATAGATTGAGAACTCCGTATAAATAGGTGTAAGTTTAAACATGCAAATATATTTGTAACTGTTTAACTAAATTTTTCAATTAGATACAAAATATTTTTTGAATTTTAAAATGCAGACTGTACAATTTTAATTTCTGCTCTCATTAGAGACCATTTGAATATGAAAATCGTGTACACCTGCCCTTATAAAAAATCTCAGATACTTACCCATTCATTATAAAAGAAGCAAAATAAATTCACATTAGATATTTTAATTGAAGTTCATCATAAGGCAAATCTGCATTCAGTCAATGTACAACCTTTGCGGTATTTTTTGAGCAAACAGGTTTATATACAGTACAATGACTACCATTTAATCTTAGAATGGACAGAGCTCCTCAGTCAGCAAGATTATTACGTACACGTTACACGGTGAAGCGTTAAGACATTAGCAAATTGTAGTTTCTCAAAGATGAATACCAAGCTTGCCGTGTTTTTGTTTGTGGTGACAATTTTTGAGTGCAATGGACATCTTCCTATTCTCGGTGACATTATATCTGCTGCACATGATCGAGTTCATTCTACCGTCGAAGGAGTCGCAGGAGCGGTTCTTGGCGGGCTTAACTTGAACTTTGGTGGACATCTTGGCTTTAAAAACCAGGAACGGCGTCCGCAAAACAATCCACAAGAAACAATCGTGGTAGTCATCGAAGAGGATAACGACAGTAATGATAGAATGCCAAATAATTATCACAGACCTATGCATCACGGTCATCGACCTCATCACCGCCCTAATCCAGGATATAACGATCATAATCAGGGCAATTATAATCAAAATGAATATGATAACCAACAAAAACCTGGAAATCAAGGAAACGGGTACAATAACTTTTACGGAAATAAGGATCAAAACGGGCATTATAACGATCAAAATAACGGCAATTATAACAATAATGGATATACTGATAATCATCAGAAGTACCCAATTCAACCCGGGGAACACCAAGAAAATTCTAATCAAAATCCCTATGTCAACGGAAATACTGAACAATTCCATAATAATCCTACAACGGAGTTTATTCCAACAAAATATAATGAGGTTACTCCTTCACAAAAAGACGATGAAATATATAAAATAACAAAGAAACCATCGGATGATGTACCATTGTTTATACCCTTGAATCCTGAGGAGTACGTATACGGCGGAGACAAAATAAATATAACAGCTCCAAAGAGGGATACCGAAAAAACGAAGCAAGCAGAAGACGAAGACGAAGATTTTCCAATTGATATAAGGTTTAAAAATGAATAACTCATGTTGTAACCAAATAAAATATATTGAACCTTTTTTTCGATACATTAAATGTATTTTTAGCAGGTTTAGCGTTTTTTTATGTGATAAAAGCAACAAAACCGAGTATCCAATTACAATATGCGTAGAAAAAATGTCAAGTAATAGCAAGTCAATTTAATGATAGAGGAAAAGTAAAAAAAAAAGAATTGATTAAAATAAAATCTCGTAATAATTCGTAGTAATCCAAGTAGTTTTCGACTGGGGAATTGGCACCGCCATCCTCGTAATCTATATATATAAAAGGTAAAACTGATTAACTGACTGACATATCAACGCACAGCCGAAACTACTGTACCTAGAA
>DWNR01005402.1:0-10187 GCA_018250455.1 Polygonus leo
CAGCCAACTTTTTTCTGAATATCTTCCATGTACAGACTTTCGACCCTCTTTAGCTTTATTATATGTATAGATTTCATAACTTTTTTATATCTAAATCTAGCGATAAGGCGCCTATGGGCATTTGCAGCACCAGAGGGACCGCCAGTGCATTGCTGGCTTTGGAGGAGAGCTCTTTTCGCGCCTTTTTTTAAGAACCCCATGTCATAGTGTTCATTTATGACTGAAACATCGAATCTGCAGTGAACAGTGTAAGAAACTATACAACAAACAGCCATCCTCGCATGAGTATAGAAAAAGTAACATGTTCTTTATCAATTGTCATTATCAGTTTTGTGTTTTGAAATTTTAACTTCTATTTTATTCATCCAAAAAAAATTAACTGATCTTTAAAATATTTGTCCCCCTCTTTTAAACACACAATAAATCTTCTCATTTTTAAATTTCCTAAACATAATCCAGTATAAAATATATAACCCTTTCTAACATTTAAACAATGTTGGAAAAAGTTCCGGATGTGAGTGAAATAAATAAAAACTCTTTCCGCAAAGATAAGGCTTACTATTAGCATAAAAAGGCATACGTCCCGGAAAGTGAATCTGCTTGTAGGCTTGCCAGGGTTGATAGTGTAGGAAACATTTTCAAGATATAAGGGTAAGAATATGTTTCATTTCTTGATACACTGGAAAAATATATGTTACTACACATACTACACTCATAGCTACACACTAGGATTCTCTTTGAGGATGCCATGGACACACTCAAGACGAATACACTATTACCCAGACCGTCATCATTTAAATTTTCTGTTGACCGGGAATCAAATCCACATTCCTCGAGTCAAACCCGCATGGTAAAGCTGTGCTAGGGCTATAATGCAAGCACCAGAACTTCTGGGCCAGAAGCCTTTTATATTAAGACAAATAACTTGTTACCTACATTCAAATTGTATAAGCAAGGTGAAAAATCGGAAGGAAATTGTGATTAACAATAATGCGTTCAAAATTAAAATAAAAGGAATTAATCAAGGAAAAGGAAAAATAAATTGATATTCAAAAACACTAATTCAATTTTCATCTTTACTGTTGATTTGTTGAAAATTGAGTCATAATTGTACTTTTAAAGAACCGCGGTAGACCTAATGTTTATTTTTATAACAATGTAATGTGTATTAAATCACTGTTAGAATATTTAATTGCTCCTATTATTAAATTCATAATATAAACCAAAATGATCTTCGTATTAATCGGGTGTTCGTATAAACTTTTTACTGCATTTTGAGAGCTCTTGAAACCTCAAAAGATCTTAAGAAGTCGGAGAATTTTATCTACGTTAGAGTTTTTAAGAGATTATGGATTCTGAATAAAGTATAAAAAATGTAAGTTGAATTTTATGAAGGTATATTAATATTTCAATTTCTAAGTTGGTTTTATATGTAAAGGAAAATTTCCTTTGACTGTACTTAATGGAAACTAATATCACTATATAAAAGTCCAATGGCACTCTAATCTTTAAAGAACATTATCGTTTCTAAGGACATTTGCACATATGTGTATGTATATAAGTCCAACTGTTATAAATTAATGGTACACGTGGTTAACAGTAAAGTAAATTAAACCAATCCATTTAGTACATGTATTACACAATTTATTAAATAATATAAAAGCTCGAAAAGACACGAGATCTTTAAAAAATAAAGAATATCCATCAAAACTCTAATAAATCAAACCGAATTACAAAATGGTCGGTGAATACAGACAGTACTATAAAATAGTATACATCTTGGATGGTTCTCCATATTTTGGATTTAATGTGACGGTGTATTTACTTTTGTGTTCACCTCAGCAAGCCCTTACATTTGATACCTACGAGTATAGTGCGGTAGTGCAGAAAAAATAACCCGTCCGCCATCTTGGATGATCCGCCATATTAGAATTAGCGTATATGCCAAATTTCAGCTCATTAAAGATAACTTTAAACATTTAAGATTACGTTTAAGATTTAAAATTCAGTTGATCAAGATTCCACCGGGACAAACATACAATGCAAGTTAAATAAAAGATTGTAATAAAAATAGGTTACTTTTGAACCGAAAAATGGCATAGTTCGCATTTTTATTTATGGCAGATGACCGTCCTAGCCCACTAATATGTTTCTAGTCGATAGGAAATATGATTTAAAGAGCTATTTGAATATTAAATTCAAAAGAGGTATCCTCTTTGCTTACGTAGCAACCCTATGCGATTTTTGGACGGCCAAACACCTTCAGGCCGTCCTCATGATAATATTATCGACTAGATAAAAGCCTTGCGTTGAGGAATCCTAAAAAGAAAAACATACGTTAGGGAAATTGGAAAAGATAAACAACGTTCAATAAAAACATGTAGATAAATCTTAATGTCTACAAATATTTAAAAAAAAAATCTTCGCAATGTTGTACATATTTTACACTTAACATTATTTAAGTTTAAAGATGAGCAGTTGAACTTACACAGCATAGCAATTTACCTACAACCTTGCTATTGTGTAGTTTTTTCCTAAAATGTGAGAAATCGCCTGTATTTTGGACTATATATTTAAATTTTATTATAGTCGCCTGATGGTAAGTAGTCATTGCTGTCCATGGACATCAGTTATCGTCCCAAGCACAATTAAATCATACCTAAGTTTGATCACAGATGCGTTGCTGCCCCTGAGGACTAAGGTATTTGCCTCGTGCATAATAATAGCCGGCAACCACGCCTCTACAAACCGAAACAAGCATCGCTAAACGGAGGATTATGAGGATGGCGGTAATACCTCCCCGGTCGAACTAAGCGAGTTCTACCACCTGGCAAGATATATTGCCACAATATAACTATATTGCCGCAGCGATAACGTCCCGAATCTTGACCCGTGTGTTTCCACAATGCTGGAATACATCAGCTAAGTGAGCCACTCCCCGCAGTTTGAACATTCGTCACTCCGTCACAGAGGGTAAGGCCCTTTACATTTGTCAGATTTTGATGACGTGAGCGAAATATTCGCTAACCAAAGAGAATGGGAATCTTTGTTAAGATATTTTAGGGTACCGTGGTAAAGGTGTCAACGGCAGCATATCATATATATTTATGGCTTCGATGTCCATCCATCTGAACATCAGCAAAGGATTTTCGTCACACTTCTTTTTTTAAATGATTGTGTTTGTATATTATTTAAGCCGCTATACTTACAAATACTAAAAATAAATTAGTAAAAATGAAGGCTTGAAAGGGTCGACACTAATAAAACAAAAAATTTATAAAACATTTTATAATGCTAAACATTGTATTGAAAAGGAACCCTTCGTTTGGGACCCCGGATCGGACTTGGCTGGTTTTATTAGATTAATACATGATGGATGGTAAGAAAATATTCCATAATAATAATATGGAAGTATATTATTATTATGGAATACTTTCTTACCATATCCATTTGCTGAGTAATGTAGTACGTAGAAATATGATATTTTTACAAAACACTGACTCTTCTTTTTTCCCATGGCATGGCATTGTTACGTACCTTCCCCTACTCGTATATTACAGGCATTTTAAAAATACGTTTCGTTTCAAGTCCTTGCATTTCAATTATTTTCTAAGTAAAATAATAATTGCGGGTTTAATCTTATCATAGTTCAATGAAAATTGTTTTTTTTTTCAATATTTAAATTTTGCTTGATATTGCAAAAATTTAATTTGCTCTTGAAACTAGACAGCTAGAAATGTTGATCATGAAACCATTTTAAAAATACAGCATCATTCAATCAATTAAGACACAAGCGTCAAAGCGAGTTAGGAACAAAACTTATTAAAATAATAGGTCAAATGCGCGTCGGAGCTGTATACAGGATATTCTGTAAAAGTTTCAAATGTCTACCAATTGCGGTTCGAGGTCCTGTGATAGACGGACGAACCAACGGGACCTTGGTTTTAAGATCCCATTAGCACCCTGTGGGTATAAAATTATCGTGTCCTAGATGCCAGACTCAAAAAATATGTATTTTTACCTAAAAATAAAAATTGACGACATTCTCCTACATAAAATTAAATCTTAAAATTACCACAAACATTGATTGAACAAACCAAACCCATACAAATGTACATACATTTACCAACGAAAAATACCTAATTAAACTGGCAGACTCGTATCAGATGATCTTTTGCCTATTCCACCCTCGAGTGAATCCATATTGGACTACGTATGCGTATAATCCACCCAAATTTGTTTGGGTCATGTTTTCATATTCGCTCAACATTACGCATTGTGTTTTGTGAGTCAAACCTATTCGGGGATATTGACATGGTCTTTACCTCATCGGAGAGTTAGGTTAATTTTTTATAATGGACACTCGATACTAAAACCGAGTAAATATCTGTATATAACATAATAAAAAAAGAAAAATCGAAGCCTAAAAGACTGTCTCACAAATGTTTCATTTATTTGTTGGTCTCTGAGTTTTTGATATTGAAAAATTTACAATTTTTTTACAATCCACACTTAGGAGCGTACACATGTAAAAGATACCGGAAGACACTAGAAGATATATATTTTTGTCTTTAAACAGTACAGACAACAGAGTTTGGCCATTTGATCATTGACATTTATTTCTCCAACCACGTTCTACCTAAAAATAAAATAAATTTGAAGTTTTACCTGTCTAAAATTAAAATGTAAAATTACCACGATCTTTGAGATATCCAACCCATACCTATACCTAATTTAACTGGCAGACTCGGATCAGATGAACAACAAACATAACAGAACATATCTTCACGCCAAATCCCTAACGGGGTAGGCAGAGAGTATCGAGTGCCAAATGGCACGGTTCTGACATACTTGCCTAGCTTCTTCCACTTTCATAACTCTCCTCATACAAACACGCCGATTTCGGAGACTCTTGACACCTTCAGACAGCACACGATCAATTTGATCATGAAATGTCAGTCTGGGTCTCCCTCGGTATCTACATCCGTCCACATTCGCATTGTAGATCAGATGAACCTTTTGCATATTCCATCCTCGAATGAATCCATATTGGAGCACTTATGCGTGTAATCCATCCAAATTTGTTTGGCTGATGTATCCAGCGAGTTAGGCATTGTGTTCTGAAACTCGAACCTATTCGGGATATTGAAATGGTTCCTTATACAATGATTATTTGAAGTTTTCAGGTGTGGTTTTTGATGAGAAACATCTAATGCGGTGGATGATACCGTCTTGGGAAAGGTAAATTTAATAAATTGTATCCTAATATATTATGAAGGTGGTAGGTTCTCCCCGATTGAACTACATGAAGTCTATATCATCTGACAGTACCATATAGAAAGAATTCTATCAATGTCATAAACGTCTCAAAACCATAGGGTTAAGCTTCAAAACGGTCGGAAAAGGTAAGTTTATTTTATTTCGGTAAACCCGAGTACATATAACCAGCGGTCACCTTAACATGTCGAAATGAAAGTTTTCTGTATTCAGACGGGTTGCTACAATAATATCTTCGGTTCCATTCAGCCGGCTCAGCCGAAACGCAAACTACGGCCGGTAGTATTTTATACAAACATTCCATGTTTTCTTTGCCGAAACAAGTTTCCCGTCGTATCTTTTATACTTATGTTTTCCAGGTGGCAGAACTCGTTTAGTTCGACCGGGGAGTTACCACCCACCCATCAACAAAAATCCCCCTAATCCTACGTGAAGAAATTTTTGTGTTTCGTTTTGGAGAGGCATGGTTGCCGGCTATACTTATGCACGGGGCGAACATCTTAGTCCTCAGGGGTAGCAACGCATCTGTGATCGCTTAGGTATGTTTTAATTGCACTTGAAATGATTACTAATGTTTGTGGGCGGCAGGTACCACTTCCCATCAGGTGGGCTGCATGCTCGTTTGCTACCTTTATACGATAAAAAAATGTTTCACAAGGTTCTGGCAGCGGCTTCGCTATCGCCATCACAGAACCCAGTTTACCTGGTATAGGTTATTATAGTTCAAACAGGGTCGTGTGACCGCCACCCTTTTAATCCTCCTTGAAAAAAACCTTGTGTGTTATTCTATTTCGGCTAGAGAAGTGTGGATACTAGCCATATTTACTCAAGTGGCAAGCTTCGGATCCCTAAAGCCTAAGGGATCACAATCTGTAGTCAACCTCAATCTGTACTTGAAGAGGATTACCTAATACGTATCTATACCAGTATGTAGAAATCATATAATTATTTATTTTTACTAATAAATAGGTTTTGTCCTCATTAATAAATAATATTATTACGTATTAATTGAAGTTTTACCACTAATGGATTTAAAATTAATATTTATTGACGGATCAAATCTAAAAATCATAATGAAAAGTGGTCAAGACAGCCATAGAATATTTGGATGAATTTCTTGAAGTTGTAAACTAATCATAACTTGTTTTAACGGAGAAGAAAAATATCGTAAAGAAATTCATCTATTAGAGATTTAAAAAAAAACATCACACGTCCGAAATCTTACCAGAATCGAACGAGAATCACTGCGCATTCATTATTCAGACAGGATAACGGAAGGAAAGATCCAGGACGTACATAAAAAATGGTGTCATCTTATCAGACATTGTACTTACAAAACGAAGGGCTCGAGAATTAAATGTTCAGGTTTCTTTTAAAAAGTACGCCTACGGTCCCGGGAGAAAATATTTCTGGCTAGAGCAATTAATTCTTCAAAAGGTGGCAGGCGTAAGGAAACCGGGACAAGATAGCGTTGGACACTTATAAAATTACAAGATTATCTCGGATCAAGGTTGGTTTTCGTTAAGCGGGACTGGATTTCGCGTTTGTCTGTTGGAAGTCGATAGCGCAAATTCTAGGCATGTTTTTATTGTTAAAACTTCCTATTGTCACATTTTAGTCGAAGAAAATTTGTGTAGTTATTAACGTATTTGAAAATATGGAAGAGGGTCTCAATTTCCTTGTATTTTTATATATTTTACTTAACATTAATTATTTTTTTGCATCGTAGCAACGAAGTATTTCAAATAATTCTTCGCTCATTATGCATCTACTAATTGAACACGGGACTACTCTACAAATCTTCATCCTCCTAGAAGATCTATTTAAATTTTATAAGGTAAGATGCAGATATAACAATTCAAAATCAAAATTCAACCATGTGAAAATTCTTTCAATATACAATTAAAAGAAGTTTTGTATAATCGTGTTTTCCAAAGTCCCGCTTAAGGTTTTTAGAGTGCCCGCTACGATGTCTCCCATTACAGTCTCCGTCAACGATAATTATTTGAGTGCGGCTTTCTTTTCCCTCACTAACTAATTTAGTTGGGTTTGTTTAGGGATTAAATAGATTTTCTATTATTAAAAGAGTAGAACACTGGCCTTCTTTTACAGGCGGTCTGACGTAAACCTAATTTGATAGACACAAATGAAGATTGCCTGAAACCTAACTAAATTATGTAAGTAAATCATTATCGCCTTATCTACGATGGACCATCCATAGAAGTTCTTATCTAAGATTGTTTATATCTAAGAGTGTCCACAGACGGCAGTGACCACTTTGACCATGATCTTTCAAAAATTTAACGACGGTTGAAGTTCGTACGACGTGGGCGCAACTTATTTTTGTATACTTTTACGGCGTGTAATTTTATTCACGTTGTTTTGTCTGTCAAAAAGCAACTGATAATCAATAATTCCTAATACGCTCATAATTTCAAAATTGATCAAAGTTGCCTGGACTCCTTAATAACACCTGAATCTTAACCATTATTCTAACACTGATATTTCACATAAATAAAACCTTTGCTTTAGTTATTCTACACACTAACTTACTTATAGTGGCTTATAAACTTAATAAGCTTGCGTAAGCATGCATTATATACACACTTCATACATGTGATACATATTTAGACTGCATTATCATAATACGCTGCACTGAGTTTAGATTAAACTAGCTTGTGGAATATAGTAGTTTGTTGAGCTTCGCTGGAGTTTTTGAGTTAAGTAGCACTTGTAGTAAATATAGGCACTTCTAATTCAATAAATTATGATGTATCTTAAAAATAGATTTTAATTTTAAAACAAACTAGATATCCAGCATCATCATTCTCACTATCTTCCTCGTCAGTAGATACTAAAACTGGATAATAATCATCAAATGTTTCTTCATCAGACGACTGTGTTACAAAGACGGTCCCTGAGGCGACATTAGGTTCGATAAGGCACGATATTAGGTCTATTTCCTGTATAAAACATGCTAATATTAATGGCATCCTAATATTTAAATCAAAAACTCACCTTGAACACGTTTATGAATGTTTAAATTTCTATCCGTACCAACAACCGACTGATGCAACTAACTTTTAGGCCATGACGCTACCAATACATTTCGGGTTTTAATTAAGTGGATATTGAAGGGGACGACATTAAATTTGGGGGACGACATAGGTTCAGGAGACGACATTTAACGACTCTACGTTACCCATATCTCTTACATAACTCAATTTTACCTGTTGGGGAATCAAATCCTGGAACCTGTGAGACCAGTCTCTGGGCTATTCTCACTTCATAGATAAAACCTATGCTTTCAGTAAACCTACACGCCAACATAAAGTCGCTTATAAACTTAATAAGCTTGCGTAAGCATGCATTATATACCAACTTCATACATGTGATACATATTTAGACTGCATTATCATAATACGCTGCACTGAGTTTAGATTAAACTAACTTGTAGAATATAATAGTTTGTTGAGCTTCGCTGGAGTTTTTGAGTTAAGTAGCACTTGTAGTTTTTATAGCATATAGCATTTATATAGCAGATATGTAGCATTTATATAGCAGATATGTAGCAAACGAGCGTGCAATCCACCTGATGATCAATGGTTTGTCCGTTCGTGAATATGAACCTCAAGAAGGTATGTAAAGTAAAAGCGGAGAAGGTACCGACATAAATTATTTTTAATTATTTAGTTCTTGAAGTCGGTTCTAGTTTTCATCAAAAAATTTTTTTTGGACCAACTTCGAAATATAGGGTATAATAATCCAATAAAATAGAATTATCAATACCGGAATACTCTGTAAACGTCGTGCCATTTGGCGCTCAATACTCTCTGCCTACCCCGTTAGGGATTTGGTGTGAAGATGTGTATGTATGGAATGCTCTATAAAAAGTTATATGTTCATAAAAAATGTATACGCGTCGAATTTAGAACCTCCTCTTTTTGAAGTCGGTTAAAAAATAGTACTTAGTTAACGTAATTTCGGAAAACAGGATTTTTTTACAAATCTTTTTAAAATAAGTAGTTAATTTAGATAAATTCAACTTTAGTAAATTAATACCAGTATTAGTATATATCAAACATAAAGAAACAATATTTTGGGCTTGTTGTATTCTTGACTGTTTAAATCTAGGGTGCAGTACAATTTCACGTCACAGTCCCTTATCCCACAACACAAGTTGCCGCAACTTGATTACTGCGTTACAAACATTACTGCCTGTGGGATTGCGGAACACCTCATTTGTGTATCTCGTGAGGGACTAAGCTTGCTTGGTAAATAGACGAACCTGACTTAGTAATGAAATATTTATGTAATTAAAGTAACAAACTGCATACATTGCAACAATTATTATGTAGCTAGGGCCACTAATGACAAATCCCAAAGTGGATTATACAATTTAACTGTTGATGTAAGTTATGTTTATAGTTATGTTTATAGTTATGTTTATAGAGGGGTTATAAGAAATTATTATTGGGTAATAATATTAATTGAGCTATAAATACTGCAGATTCAACTTAACTAAGATTTTATCATGTGTGTAATGCTATTTTAGGACAGTAACATACTTATTTAAATCCAGGGTGCAGTACAGTTCCACGTCACAGTCGCTTATCCCACAACACAAATTGTCGCAACTTAATTACAGCGTTATAGACATAACTGCCTGTGGAATAACGGAACACCTCATTTGGGTATCTCGTGAAGGACCAAGCTTGCTTTATAAATAGACGAACTATATTTAGACATACATCTTTTATATTGTTAAGCCAAAAAGCAAATATGAATCCAACTGATGGTGAGTCATCATCACAACCCATTAATGTCCCACTTCTGGGCACGGATCTCCTCTCACAATGAGAAGGATTTAGGCCGTAGTCCACCGCGCTGGCCAAGTGCGAATTGGTAGA
>DWNR01005403.1:0-10185 GCA_018250455.1 Polygonus leo
GGTTGATATACCCTTTCCGTTACACCCTGTATATTTTAGAAAATACGTATAGCTTTTCTTTTGTTTTAAAAGTACAAAAAGTCATTTAGTCAAATAAAAAATCATCTATGTAATACGTATATGCATCCATAAATACGTGAAACAAAACATTTGTAAACCTTTTTACGGACGTGGAGTATGAAATTTGACAGGATTGAAGCACGATAATAATATCTATTACCGTGATTAAAGTTTATATGGAGAAGAAGTGCAGAAAGCTTTTTTATTAAATTAGAAATACACTAAATTCATTAAACAATAACATTATACACACTACCACACGTTTGACACACACATTAATTTCCACCGGGTCCCAAATTATTCTGTATCAAGGACCCCGACATACCTAGCTAAAGATAGTGCTGGGTCTCATTATACGTATATATACATGTTATATGTCAGAAAAGGACGCGAAATATAGACAATTAAATGTCAGTAAGTACTTTTTGAACTATATACTCAAATTGTTAGTATCGATTAGTATAATAACACTGGTCAACACTGTTTTTGTCACATGAACTTAGTGGTCATTTTTGTTTAGGTTGTCAACCCTTCAATAAAAAAAGTAGTTTCGTTCCAGTCAGGTCTAGTTTTTTAGTGACAGTATAAATACATTTCTAACAGTGACAGTATAAATACATTTCTAACCTCAAAACGCGTTAAAAAGCTTTATTTTGGCAACTGTGTAACTACTGTATTTAATTAACTTACATATTTTTATTTATGTTAATTACATCGTAAACATGCTAGGAAAGTGTTTAAATAACCCCGATAGTTTTTGTTATGTGTGTGGAGAGTTAACTTTTACATTTTAGCGTCGAAATTTCACGCTATTAATTGAACAGTGTTATTTTGATTACTTTGGATTTCCTGTGTCGCATCAAGATAAATCCTGGGTTCCACATATATGTTGTGTAACGTGTATAAGACTCTTATTAGGTATGGCTAAACAAGAACCTAGACATTTGCCATTCGCTGTACCAATAAGCGATAAGCGATTATTATTTTTGTTTAACTCAAACAAAACGCATTACAACCAAGTCTAAACACACTATTCAGCATCCAAACTTATCGTCGGCCGTCAGACCTGTCCCACACAGTGCTGAACTGAATCAACCAGAAAGTCAGAATTCTGTTTCTAGTCCTCAGTCAACAGAGTAAGGCATCTCAACAAAGTTACTCAAGTTATGAATCGTCAACTTCAAAAGTGCCTCATTTATTGACATAAAGTGATGTAGTACATGATTTAAATCTATCAAAAAAACAAGCTGAAGTTTTGGGATCTAAATTAAATGACTGGAATTTACTTTCTTCTGATACAAAAATCACTTATTTTCGACATCGTGACGAAGAAATGACACCTTATTTTTCTAAAACAGATGATTTAGTCTATGTTATACGTTTGTGTTGTGATGAATTTATCAAATTTTGAATATGATCCAAGTCACTGGCGATTGTTCATTCATTCTTCAAATACTAGCTTGAAAGCAGTGTTGTTGCATAACGGGAATAAGCTTCCTCCAGTACCAATTGGCCATGGTTGTGATATGAAAGAGACCTACGAAAATTTGAGATTTCTTCTTGAAAAAATTAAATACAGTGAACACGCTTGGAAAATTTGTGGATATTTTAATGCTCTTTTGCTCGGACTGCAACTAGGTTACACAATATTTTACTGTTTTCTTTGCGAATAGGACAGTAGAGATAGTCAGAGTCACTCCATAAAGAAAGTGTGGACCACGCGCGAATCACTTGCTCCAGGCCATACAAATGTTAAAAATGATCCTTTAGTGAACCTTGATGACATATTTTTACCACCGTTGTATATAAAACTCAGTTTAATGAAAAATTTTGTAAAGGCTATGCCTAAAGATGGCAGTGGATTTT
This sequence comes from Polygonus leo, assembly GCA_018250455.1. Classification (NCBI taxonomy): domain Eukaryota; kingdom Metazoa; phylum Arthropoda; class Insecta; order Lepidoptera; family Hesperiidae; genus Polygonus; species Polygonus leo. The sequence goes on from DWNR01005403.1 coordinate 1,927, forward strand.
TATATCTAAAACAAAAATTCCCCAAACTCAGCGAGGCAAAAATTAAAGAGGGTATATTTATAGGTCCACAAATATGGAAACTAATAAAAGATAAAGATTTTGAAGATAAATTAAATGATCCAGAAAAAGTTGCCTGGAAAAGTTTTGTGAATGTTGTCCAAAATTTTTTAGGAAACTATAGAGCGGAAAATTACAAAGATTTAATAAATGAACTTCTGATGTCATATAAAGCTTTGGGATGTAACATGTCCTTAAAAAAAAAACAAAAGAACACATGTTGCACTCTCATTTGGATTTCTTTCCAGCGAACTTGGGAGCTGTGAGTGATGATCAAGGCGAGAGGTTTCATCAGGAAATTTCCTCAATGGAGAAGCGTTACCAAGGGAAATAGAGTCCACGAATGCTAGCAGACTATTGTTGGTATCTAAAAAGAGACCTACCAGAAGCTAAATATTCCCGAAAATGAAAGTTATCTATTGTACATTAAACAATAACTTCTTTAAGAGTTGATTTTTTTCTATTTATACAAAAATAATAAATATATGTTTCTATATCACAAGGACGTGTCATTTTTTTCTCTCGATATATTATTGCTTGAAGGTCCTAGTATATTCAAAATTTGACATAAGTTTTCGTGTGACATAAAAAAGTTAAAATTTTGTTGACCAGTGTAATTATTCCTATTAATTATATCCATACACTTCACAACTGTTGTTTTTCTGATGTAAATTTGGATGCTCTTATGTGCGCGCCGCCCAGAAGTGTTGGTGTAAAGGGTGTGTCGGTGGGACGGGTTTGTTAATGTGATGGGCGTGTTACTGTGTGGGTGGGTTAGTTTGATGGGCATGGGTATGTGATGGGTAAGATTGTGAGATGGATGTGTTAGTGTGGTGGTAATTATTTGTTTAAAAAAAAAATAAGATTTTCTGTTAATTTACTTTTATTTTTTTTTAAATGGACCACCATCAGAATTACATGGATTTTAAGATTTTTTTTTATTTATTTTAAAATGAATAATATGTTTTAAGAAATAAATTGTGCGAATTGAAATGATATCATATTTATTTTCTTTTATTCGTAACTTTCCTCATTCTTCCATTCATTTTCCTAATTCGTAATTACTGAATAAAAAAGTTAATATGTTTTAAATATACCAGGCGTCCCACAAACACTGCTTTTGATTATGTAATATTATAAGTATATTTTTGGGTGGGTTATGTATATTAGACGATGTCGAAAATAGTTAATATTAAAAAGTTTTATTGCGAATCAGGCCACACCATTAGTAAAAAGTTCTTTCAGTATAATTAGGTTTTTACTATTTTCAAGTATGCCATGTGTGCCAGAACGGTGACGGTTCGGCCCCTCATATTCTCCGCCTATCCCTTTAGGGATTTGGCGTGAAGATATGTGTGTGTGTGTACTATTTTCAATGTATCTAGGTACTTCAAAATGTCCGATTGAATTGAAAATGTGTTCATACTAATAAACACCAATAATAGTACTATATTAATCTGCTTATGAAAAGTGGAGGTGGATGATGGAACTCTTCAATTGTCACTAGTAGGACATACCTACTAATTAGACCTTGTTTAAAACATTTTAGCAATCCAATATATAGTGTATTTTAGCTTTAAAAACTATAGTTATTTGTATAGAGCACATGGCAATTTGTGTATACAAATGATTCCGATTAATATATCCATACACTTCACAACTGTTGTTTTTCTGATGTAAGTTTGGATGCTCATATGTGCGCGCCGCCCAGAAGTGTTGGTGTGAAGGGTGTGTTGGTGGGACGGGTTTGTTAATGTGATGGGCGTTTTACTGTGTGGGTGGGTTAGTTTGATGGGCGTGGGCATGAGATGGGTGTGATTATGCGATGGATATGATAATTTTGTCTTTTTTAGTAAATTTATATATTACATTACTTATTAAATAATAATATTTTTCAGATTTAAATGGTAAATGATATCGTGTTTATTTTCTATCCTTCGAAACTTTCCTTTCATTCGTGTTTTCACAACAAAAAACTTTTCTGCTTGAGTGTTTTAACTTAAAAGTTTTAGGTTTAAAGTTAAAAGTTTAAGGTTTAGAGTTTAGAGTTAAAAGTTTGAAGTTTAAAGTTTAAATTTTAAAGTTTAAAGTTTTCGCATTTTCGTAATTTAAGACTGATATTATCAGCCAAACCAGAGTTGCCTAAAGTTTATACCAGATTATTCATTATGCTTCTAAACCATGTACATCAACAAATCAATTCCAACCAACACGAATCCGATAAATCCATATCGCTAAAATGCGGATAATAGGCAACAGGTGCTACAGGCCTCGAATAGATATACGGGCACAATGGAGTTAGCGTGAGTAGAAGGTGGTTTTAAAAAGAAGCTAGATTGGATAAATGGTAGACAGTTATGTGACAAAGGGCATATTATCAGGTGTGATAAATTGAACAATCGGTCAATGATAGGTGGAATCGTACGTACGACGTAGTGAGCAATTGTTTTTTTTTAATGTCTTAAGGCAACAAAAGAGCATGCAGTCCACCTGATGGTAAATGGTCACTGCCGCCCATGGACATTAGTGATCATCCCTTAGTACGATTAAATCGTACTTGAGGTTGAACCCTTGAAGACTAAGATATTCGCCTCGCCTTTAGCTATAACACAATTAATTGCTTCACGATTTCGAACTACACGACTTCTACCTAACAGTTTAAACGCCGTTCCTGAAATAACAACTAAATTGCTTTATTTGAAGTTATATTTAGAAAATTTAACAAAACTACATCATTTACTTTTATTCTTCATTGTGAAGTATTTTTTTGCTGATTCAGATTATAAATTAATTTTAAAATTAAATATATATGGAAAATGATTTATAAATCACCGTAATTATTCTCGCCAACAAAAATAAGTATCATACTCGTAAGTCGTCTAAAAGAAACTGCCTTTTGATTTCGTATAAATGTTATACTAACCCACATTCAGACAATCTTAGATTATTGATCACGATCGGCTTTGTATTTTAAGACGTCTACTTCTATAAATGTTCCGATTCATTCTAGATATTGCTATCACCCTGTCAGTAAGTGAAATGACTGAAATAAAACCTGCCCTAAATACTATAAGGAGGTTTAGGTTAACCGTAAAATATTTGTATGTTTTTTTTTATCTTTTAAAAGTAGGAAACGAGCATGCAGTTCTAATAGCAACTGCCGCCCATAGATATCAGTAATCATCCCTGAGTACCTAAAAAGTACCTGAGGTTGACCACAAATGCCTTGCTACCCTTAAGGACTAAAATGTTCGCTTCGTGTTTAATTATAGTCGGCAACCACGCCTCTCCAAAGCGAAACACAAAAATTGCATCACAGAGAGATTATGAGGGTGGCGGTGCAACTTCCCGGGTCGAACTGCATGAGTTCGGCCAGCCTGGCCAGTGCCCATTATTTATGTTAAGGTCCCATAAATTCAAACTAATACCAAACTTCATCGACGAGTTTACAAGCAAATTATCGGTTATTGTAAAGTATTCTCCTACGCCCCCAGTGCTGCTGCTGCTGCTCTCCCATTCTCCCACAACTGGGCGAGGCTCTCTGCTTAGAAAGAAAACTACTGTAGGCATGTTTAGGTATCTGGCTATCCTAATGCGATTTATTAGATTATACGCCGTCTTTTTTTTAATCTCTCAGGTGTGTTTTTCTTTGCGACGGTGTCCGTGTGAATGACAATACTTCTAGCATCTTTAAATTTGACGTTACGAATGATCATGACTTGCACTTGACAATGGTAAAGTTGTTGGCATAATGATGCCGAAACTAGGTTTAAGTTTTATAAAATCAAACGTTAAAAGGAATTATAAATATTGTTTGCAGAACTCTCGTTTCAAATTAAAAGTAAATGTTTTGTTGTTTGTTGTTGCAAGTGCAAGACGTTTCATTGGCGCAACATACTTCTTCATAACAGAGGTGCTCCAATAAGTCTTCAGTAACGCATCTAAGAGCGGCTTCAGGTAAGTATTCTTGCAGTTTACTACAGGTGCTAGTATTATAAACTTGTATTTCAACATGGGTTTTTAAAATTGAGAAGCAAAAATTGAAAGTTAGATCATAATCACCATGCTGATTTAGACGAGACTGATAACTTTAATTTTCTTTTTGTTTTGTAAATATTTAAGGTTTTTAAATATGTAATCCTTCACCGAAAAGCTAGTGTTAGTTATCTTAAAGTGAACTTCGAATATTAGAAATATTGTCGCCGAAAGATGGGGTCATCCACATCAATTGGACTCGTAGCGGTCTTCAACAGTTCGGTTTGCACGCTCATTTTTATCTCGTACGTGCAGGAGGTGAAATGAGCTTCCTCCCGAGGTATTTCCGATGCGCTATGACATGGAGTTCTTCAAAAAAGGCGCGAAAAGAGCTCTCCTCCAAAGCCGGCTATGCAATGGTGGACCCTCTGGTGCTGCAAATGTCCATAGGCGATGGCGACTATTTACCATCAGATATCCCTTCTGCCTGCGCTTGGAAATTTAAACTTGACCCGTACGTAATCAATCTTTCTATCTAGGCTATTATTTATATTATATTTGCTTTCATTTTAAGTACTTTTTGTATTTAAAAGTACCATGCGTTCTGGCTATGGCCGACGGAAAATTACCATGAATGCTTATATGACAACAAGTTTCACGAAGAAGCCGGTGATAAATGACTTTAGGAATTAAATTTGGAACTGCGGATATGAATTTTAATTCGTAGGAGACGCCTGAGATTCAAGCACTGGGATATTAATTATTTAATGCGCTATAATTGTAAGTTGTAAGTTACTTTAAGTAAAGTTTGCATTTAAATGTACAGTGTGATATGACTGCTGGCGACGGAAAGTCGCGAAATGTCATCAAATTATCATTAAATCTGAACAATTGAATAATTATGTAATTTACCGAAAAACAAATAATAAATAATCTGAAATTCGGGTTTGGGAATAAATCCTCGAACTGGGAATCCGAAGTTTAATTCGTTAAAAGTCTTAAGTTTTATCCAAAAAGGCCATCAATAATTTGCCGTAATATATTTAGGTATTGGCTTATTAAATTTAAAAATAGGTATGCACCGATCTCGCTACGGCCGAATAATTATAATGTATGAGGTTATTTTTTATTGCATCTGAATAATTCAATGAAAATATCCTTCACCTTCACTTTCTTCAAAAGCCAGAAATAAATGATCAGAAGTGCGGGCTTAGGACTTCAACCTCGGAGTAGAATCGAAGGTTTATTACGTGTAAGAGTCCTGAGTTTCAACGACTGGTCCTAAGACTTGTTGCGACATATTTGTTTGTTAAGTGCTGACTGAATTAAAACGTGTTGTGAGTTTTTGCTGCGGCCGGCGGAAACTCGCAAAGATATTTTTATCTCAACCGAAAAGTTATAAATGATTAGAAAAGGTGCGGACCTAGGAATTATACCCCCCACTACGGGTCTGAAGTTTAATTAGTGCGAGAGACTTGAATTTCAACCATTACCGTTTGACATGCTATGTTTGATTGTTATTTTAAGTACTTTTCCAATCAAATCTACAGTGGGACGTCGCCACGGCCGACGGAAAATTTAACATGCCTTGTAATATACGATTTCAAATTTTCATTGCAGCTGATTAATTCAATGAAAATATCCTTCGCCGAAAAGCTAGCTTAAATGATCAGAAATGCGGGCTTAGGACTTAAACCTCGGACTAGGGGTCGAAAGTTTAATAAGCATTTAATTTAAGGTAATATATTTCTGTGTTAAGTGATTATTCCATTTAAATTTATAGTGCGCTCGCTGTAGCCAGCTAAAATCCGCAAGGATCATTGTTTGCCTTTGAATAATTCAAGGAAAATGTCTTTAACTGAAAGAACTATTGATAAATGACCGCAGTTCAGTGCGGACCTGGCAAAATGACCTCGGACTAGGTCTGAAGTGTTCTTGCCCTGAATTTAACCATTGCTATTATCGAGTTAGAGGCCTAAGTTTCAACCACGCTGCCAACGGCGGGAAATCGCGATGTATGACGTATAATTTTCAGTGAATCAGAACAATTCAATGAAAATGTAAACGTATTTGTACAGCAGTAATTTTTTTTTTTTTTATTTCATTTTTATGCACAATAATCTTATTGTGCTTATGCACAATAATTTTTATGCACAATAATCTTATTGTGCATAAAAATGTAAATAAAAAACCTATCTAGGTACGGACATAAAAATGCAATTAAAGATTGCATTTTTAACAAGTATTATAACATATTATACGTGTTAAAAATGCAGTCTTTAATTATAAAATGCTTATTAAACATACACACACATATTCTAACTGAACTGGAGATACTCTTTTGACAATAACTTTCAATTTGTAACAAGAATATCGCAGCAATTATTCGAAATAATATAGCCTATATTTTAAGTTACAAATCTGTGCATCAAAATCTATGCGGTCGTTTCGAAAATTACCCTGACAAACATCGTGACACGAGATTTAAATATATATATAAAGGTATTTACGCGGTGCACAATTAAATGTAACACTTATCGGAACTTTCGCCTAATTCGTTCGCGGGCACTAGATTTCTTATAAGATACTTTGAGTCAATCACGTAGTATTAATATTTATAAAAATATAATATATAAGAAGCAGTTAACAATTCTGTCTAAATAGGAACAAAAAGCTTGACTTTTAAACTCTTGAAAAGTCGCTTTCATGAAATTCTTATTTCTGAATTTTAATTAGTACCTAACCTCATAGAATTTTCCTATTTTTTGTTCTCCAACCACCTGTTTTTTTTCTAAAACCATATTTTCAAATAAAAACAATTTTTATATATTTTAGAAATAAAAGCCTTAAATTAAATGTAATATATGAATCTTACCAAATGAACTGGATCCCACAATAGTGCACTATTTCACAGAAAGTCAAAGTCAATTTAACACAACACGAAAGTTTTTCACCCATAGAATGAACACTCAGTACAAAGTTCGTAACACGACTTGTTGGGAGGCTCAGGGAGCGAGGGATCGCTCCCGAGAGCCGTTCCCGTCGGACTGACGGGAAAGCCTCCCCGGGCGCCGAGGATGAGCGAACGCAACACGAAGTGCGCGGACAGAATATCACTCTCCCTCTTTCACATCCCTCAAACCCCGTAAATTCTATACAGCCTTTGATGTCCGGATGCGTAAACTAATATTGTAAACCTGACACAACGCATTTGTAATTAAGACCTCCCTTTGAAAACTTAATGCCCGGTATTCGTGGCGGCATATTGATGTGTAATTGTTTGTCGGATTCCGATTTTCGCATACCTATTGTATGCACCTACGATAACATCATGACAATTTGTAATACGATTATCTTTACTAATTGTACCTTCGATTTATTCATCTAGCCTTTAATACACACTTATTTTTTAAGTTCCGATAGTTTATAAATTATTTTGTAAAAATTGTTTTCCTCTTTCTTATTATATAGAGTAAACTAGTAGGTTATACTTTATCATAAGAAAGGTTTTAAGCACCTTTCTTAATTTGACCTTGTCCTATTAGTGACGTCATAGGTACGAATAGAGGTTTATTGGTCATTCATATCATCTATACATATAATAAAGCTAAAGAGGGTCAAAAGTCTGTACATGGAAGATATTCAAAAAAAATGGCTGGGGATACTTAGAATCGACAACAGAACACGTTCCAACAGTTTTTAGAATTTTTGTCTGTTTATCTGTTTGTCAGTTTAACGGATTTTGATGAAAACTTGACTAATCTGTCGAGAAGACCCCCGGCCAGTTTTTAGGCCATAAAAATTCAATCCTTAAATATAGGGTTAGCGGGCGGAGCCGCGGGCACGTAATAAAATAAAATGATTGTAGTTATAATATCTCAATTAGTTGTCTCATTTGATCAATTAATGAAATTTGTTACTACATGTTATTTGTTAAATTTAAATTCAAAAGTGGCATTATATGGTAACTACATTTTATAAAGATCAATGCACTATTATTTTTATAAATAACTAGCTTTTACCCTTAGCGGCTTAGCTCGCGTTTTATTTGTTTTTAATAAAAAGTATTCTGTGTCCTTACCTCTTAGAATAGGCCAGGTGCGACAATGAGACTTTCTATTGCAAATTTGGACATATTGAAAATTCATAATTCATTTTTTTTCATCGTCGGAGTCGAAATGTCAAAGACTCTAGTACAAATATTGATTTACTCCCTATCCAGTGCCC
>DWNR01005404.1:0-10184 GCA_018250455.1 Polygonus leo
AACTTCTTATGTAAGATTTTTGTTATAAGTAAAAGAAATCCTATAAAGATTTTTTGTAATAAAACTAGCGTACATGTTTAAACCTGTTTCCATGGCAAAACAATGAATAGTAAACCGCATAATTCGGTCGAATATCCGGTTTGGTAAAGTTTAAACCGAATAGTATTCGGTACTCGGTTATTCGGTGAAATCACTATTCGGCGCATCTCTAATAAATAATTAACTACGAAGACATGTTTATGAAGACGTGGCGTTACTTGAAGCGTGGTGAGGTGCGTCACGCGATTATACGTTCGATTATATATAAAACGTTAGGACTTCAATTGCGACTCCTGCGGAGTTGCTCGCGATGCCACACACGCATATTCAAACAAAAGGCAATATATAGGCTTATTTAAATACGAATACGTGGCACTGTTAAATGAAAGTTACTGAAAATTGAGATGGCGTAGAGGTTAAGATTTCTATCTCCTATCTTTCTATTCTATCTCCAATCTAGAGTAGGTTTTCTTTATTGTATAAAGCTAACGAACGAGCATACAGTTCATCTGTTTATATAATGGTGCCGCCCATGAACATCAGTTATCATCCCCTAATTCGATTGAATTATACCTGAGTTTGATTACAGATGCATTGCTGCCCCGCGGGAATAAGATATTCGCCTTGTGTATAAATATAGTCGGCAACCACGCCTCTGCAGACCGACACGGCGACGAATTGCTTCTCGGAGGATTGTGAGGGTGGCTGTGCTACCTCCCCGTTCTAACTACACTTGTTTTACTACCTGGCAAAACCAAACGGACCAGTATATGTCCAGATGCAAATCCAAGACATGTACTTCTGATTTTAAAAATTACGTGCACATTAGAATTAAATTATCATTTATTATGGTGAAGGAAAACATCGTGAAGAAACCGTGTCACCTAAGAGATTGTATCAAACCCAAAGGCGTCTAAAGTTTACCAATTAACATATCGAGGCCAATAATACCTAGGTTGTGATGATGAAGCTCTTCTGCACTATTCTTAGTTACTACCATAAGCATGTCGGCCAGTATCTCAGGTAATGTGTAATTCGGTCAGTCGGTTGCAATTTCAATTCCATTATCTGGAATTCTGTGTGATCTAGTTTCTGGAATGAATTGTTTGTTTGGTTTAATGTAATTTGAATGGTGATATAGGTATAATATATACCGCGAAGATTGACCCGTGTAGCTAAAAGTGGGTAGTAGTAAACTAGTAAAAATGTGAATATTGAATATTGACAGTTTGTAATAATTAATTATGACTCAAACGTACAAAACAAAAATGTTTATTAGAGCAAATCAAGATAACTATTATTTTTAATTAGAAAACAAATTAGGCATAGTCACATGACCGTAAACGACACTAGAAAGTGTCGTCACTTCTTATAAATTACTTTTAGTGTTGGTGGCATTTTCGTAGAGATTTTAGCGTTGTGTCATGTCTTAACATTATGTCATTTCAGGCGCCATGACAGTAGAGACAGAGACAGACGGACATTAGTGTTTTTGCATTATCTTATCTTATACATATAATAAAGCTAAAGAGGGTCGAATGTCTGTATGTGGAAGATATTGGAAAATAGCCAGCCAACAATTTTTAGCCAAGACACTTAGAATCGATAACTGAACACGTTTTAACAGTTTTTAGAATTTTTGTCTGTTTGTCTGTTTATTTGACCGCGCATCACGTAAAAATGGCTTAACGCATTTTGATGCAAACTTGACTAAACTGTCGAGAAAACGAAAGAGAAGCGATAGTTATAAAGTTCAAGATTTTTTTAATGGACTTTGATAATAATATATTAAGAGATAGTTAGTACCATACGTGAGTGCTTAAGACCTATAATTATAATACATCTGTATACATGCGTAGCCAGAGCATGTAACATTCTTGCATGTGATAAAAAAAATGTCAAGCTATTCTCGAAATCATAAAGAAAGCATTAATACAGAACATGTTTGAACTGACTAGCCAGAATGTAGACATAACAAATGTGTCAGTAATAATGTAAAAATACCCCCATCCTTCCTGCATCATCCAGTATTAAAATATATCGCAGAAAGAGTGCTGTGGGGCGAACACAAAGTGCTAGCTGAGCATATGAGCATGTGCGCCCTATGTATTGCCATCGCCTTAGGCAAGATAGGAAACCTTATTTCCATGGATATAATGTTGAAAATATAAGCCGTATTGGAGTACCTACTAGTGATGTGCCGGATCGTTAGCAAATTATATCCGCGGATACGGATCCGAATACGGAAGTTTTGTATCAAGATCTGTTGTTACAGATGCGAAGCTTAACTTTCTTACTCAATCCGCGACGGTGCGCTTGACTTTGATAGTTGTAGCCCTTTTTTTCTTCCGTCTTTGATGTTACCATCATTGTCGATCGTCCATAACAAAAGTTGCTGTTCATAGTGTCAGGAACACGTACCTAAGAGTTTTTGTGTGAATATGAAATAACCCTGTGTAAAAATTCATCTATGTATTAAAAATTAATAAGGTAAAAGATTCGCCAAAAAATTCACGGACACGTATACGGACACGAATCTTTTTTTTCTCCCTCGGATATCCGTGTGTATGGATACGGATAACCGTCACACTGGGACCATCACTAGGACCTACGCACAATTCACTTCGACTTTCTAGAGTAGGCACTTGGCGGCGAACGTCGTCCTTTATGATTTTATTTTTTCCCTCGTCGTTAGGTTAGCTGTTTACTTAATGAGCAGAACAGGAATATACATGTTATATAGGATGTATATAAGTTTCTCTAATTAAAAGGCGAATAATTGTAATGGCGTCTCCATTATAAGAATGCGACAGTTACGCAAATGCGACTCGGATTGATCTTGTTATTGTTGCTTAAGATATTTGACGTTGCGTTTTGAAAAACAAAAGAGGCTAATAAGTTATAAGTGGTATAATCATACAATTAAAACGGTTTACTCAAAAATCCATTCTAGTTGAAATTATTCTCGACCTAAAATAGATTAACTTTATTATAATTTCTCTAAGATCTTTCAATGACACTGATGACAGTGGTACCTTATGTGACTCTTTATCTAACTCCTAATTTACTCTTTATTTTGGACTACCTCAAGTTTCTATGTAAAAATTGAAAAAAGGTTCGCAACGAGGGCGGCTACGCGGGGTCGCTTGTACACATAAGTTTGAAATTTCTTCAAGTGGCGGGTTCCTAGGGGGCTCGTTCGTATGTGGCACTCGGCGCAGGTAACGACATCTTTTGTTAGCTACACTCGTTTGCGTCAAGAGCGCTGCACGATTCGTAATCCGCGCTCGGCTCGAGTGTTCCGACCGTTTCACATTCGCTCGCTCTCCATTCGTCGCCGGCGAAACTGCGTCACACTTCAGCGTCAGGGATAGGGCATAGTGAGAAGCCTATGAGGAGCGTGTTATGTAACTATCTATAAGTACAATGGTGAATGCTAGTTGTCAAAAGTCTTTTAAGAAACTTTTTTTACCTCTTTTGCTCGCTAGCTCCTCAAATGATGACATAGGAGTGACAGCCTGCTGGTGTCAAGGCTATTATATAGTGTGAAGTGGACGAGGAGCGGGTTATGTACCTGATCTGTAAGATGCCCTGTACTGTAAGAAAATAAGAAGAATACATTCACAGATCACTCAGATTCTTATGTTTATGACCAAGTCATAGAAGAAGGCTTTACGCTAGTCGTTAAAAGTTACAGTGCAGAAATACTTGAGGATATACCTAAACTATAAATAAAGGGTTCGCCGGAAGGAGTATTTCCAGGACACAAATTTCCACCACGTAGTAGATAGGTACTTGCTTGTAATTGTATTACAGAAAGGTGTAGCTGTCACACTTATACGAGAAGCAAAGGCAATTCTAAGTAGTAACAACGGATTTGACCAGTTCAAAATGTGTAAGTCCAATCAGAGATGAGGCACAGATATTTTGAGCATGGACCGACCGATCGATGTTCTATAAGTCAATTTCATACTTAAACATATGTATGTTGTCATAAATTCTGATTAGTCCAATGACATAAAATCCTTATAGTATTAATAAAAACCCTAAACCGCTCCCGCTGTCCTCGCCGCTGCGCGCGAGCCTCGTCTCGCGAGGCGTATCGTCTCGTAATTGGCGCTGGAGTGGCAATTAGCGGGTACTCGCCTCTGTCACCGCTCCACCGGAGCACTACCTGCCTCTTGTTATTCATTCCACCTCGCATTTCGCTCCGTGCTATTCTGGACCGCGGGTTCACAATGACGTCGTCAAGCCATGTACGAGTGGATGAGTGGATGAGACCTTAGAACGGGTACTTGTTTCTTTTAACTGGTCGGGTTGATTTACATTGTATTGTTCGATATAACTTGTCTCAGCGTACGCGACTTGATGGGGTTGCGATTCGATGTTATGGAGATGTCTTCCTAGAAGTAGCTACTTGGGAAAAGGGGGTTGTTGTTTTTAAAAGTAAATTTAAAATACCTGTATCGAATAAGGACCCAACATTAGGTTTTTTTTTTGATTATTTGTTATTTTGAAACCGGCATTCGAAAACATTAAAATACGTAATTTTACTATTAATTAAATAATAAATTAATAGTCTAGTACGTTGTGGACAATCTCAGTAGGTATACAACGGACATTCAAACTAGAAATTGCAATTGTTGGATCTAGCATCCAGCAATCCAGCTGGATCCAGCATACCGTGCTGGATTCAGCACTGCGGATACGCGAACGTATAAAATTAGAATTTAGTTTATTCATATCTTTAACATACTGGCATTTTTCGAAACGGCGAATGGACGAAGTTGCCATTCAATTCACACAATTAGGTAGCAATGTCACTAATGCGAAGTTTGTTACTTCATAAAACATAATCCGGAAATTGTAATTTAAATAAAATTCAAATGAAGAAACAAAACTAATATTATAATAGTTAGATACCACCGAGTGAGAAAGTTTTTTAGTAAATTGTAGAAAAATTTTAAATACATAAAACACAAGGCATATAATTATTAAAAGTAATGTATTTTTTATTCCTTAATTTGCTGGTTTGATTTTTCGCAAACCTCGACTCGTTAATTCGTATGTAGATAACTACAAAACACTCTTCCATAGAACACAGGAAAAGCTGAAATATATATCTGGAGCCTTCTTCACGTTAAAAGTTTCAGAAATTAAATTCTAAAGTGAAGAAATCATTCATCATCACCCTGTTTTGCAAATACATGAATCTGTACCTAATATTCCAGTTTAATGTTACTATATAAAGTGAGGTTTATTACCATGCCTCTTACTCCGTATTATATCAATATTACATATTATGTTCAACATTATGTTACTAGCACATTAATAAACTATGCCAAATTATTACTATAAGTAGGTACCTATTCTTGCGTGAATTTTGTAGTCGTATCTATTTTAAAACCCTCAGGGAGACATAACATAAAGTGGAAGAATTAATCTATCTCAAGATCCCGTGATAAGCCGAACCACTTAATATAATCCGACCGTATCATATCAAACAGAAACGTTAATATGCTATGCGGAATCGTTTATGAATTATAGATAAGCGACAAACTATACCCAACCGGTCCCTATTTACAGAGGAGTTTGCGTAGGTATCATTACTAGCCTCTTGTGCGTAATTAATCGTGAGGGCTGTCCATAGTCCCGACGAGCGTGGCTTTATTAAATTTTAGCGCTTTCCAACCCCCCAGCCACCCTCGCTCCACCCTCCCGCTCCCAACGATGAATAGATCACTTTTACTATTCACAGCCGCCCGGTGGATTAGTGAGATGAATTTCCCGAACCTCCGGGGGCTCAAATTGTGCGTGGGGGCCATTGATGCGGATTTGTTGCGATTCCGTAGCGATTATGCAGCCTTATTGCCTATTATATGCCGATGCGGCGCTTTTCAAAAATAATGCGCCGTTACGTCCTCAGTTACCCCCTCATATTATTTGAACTGAGGTTACGTGCCCCCTTATGTTATTTGGACTGAAGATGTGTATTTTCGTTTTGCAATAGACTGCTAAACCTCTCGTGATAGTCGGTTTATATTAATATGAATTTCGGTCTCCCACTAAAGATGAACATAAAATAATTAGATATCATCGCCATTTTCTTTTCACTTAATCAATTCTTGGCCACCTGATTTAATTAGAACACCAGAGAAAGCATGATTAGTAGGTAGTCAACCCCATGTACCTCATGCAGAACCGTATCTGAGGTTGACCGTTGATGCGATACTGTCACTGAGACAAGACCAAGACCGTAAAAACTTCAAGGAAAATTGTGAGGGTGGCGATGGTCTCAACCTACACGAGTTCATCTGGTAACTGTACATAAAACAATGTCTTGTCAGGTTGTAGAACTCATGTAGTTCGACTGGGGAGGTATCGCCGCCACCCTCATAATCCTCCGTGAAGCAATTTAGTGTGTTTCAGCTTGGAGAGGCGTGGTTGCCGGCTATACTTATACGCGAGGCGATCATCTTATTCCTCAAGGGTAGCAACGCATCTGTGGTCAATCTCAAGTACGATTTAATCGATGGGCGGCAGTGACCAATTACAATCAGGTAGACTACATGCTCGCTTGCTACCTTAAGACGATAAAAAGTTACTTTGACATTCCTTCCACCTTTCTCACTTGTAATCATGTGATAAGATTGCATATTTTGAAGATAACTGAATGATTTGCCGATTGCATTGATTAGCAGCTTAATCATGATGACCGTTCGGATCGTTTGCATTTCTTTGATGCTTACATCGAATGAATATATCTGATTATGTTACAAATCTGCATCGCCTTTATCATAATTATTATCTTAATACTCATTGTCCTGTCATTGATCCTTTTTGTAGATCGACTGATAAATTAATGATAATGAATGCCAAGAACAGGTGCCCTTTTCTATGTTCATATTCTTATTTCTTTAGTATACTAATGTCTATCGGCTTTTTCCATATGCCTAGAGAATAGTCGCTGAAACCAAATATAACAGATAGTAAGACTTTTATTAACCGACAATCAATAAAATATTGATTAAAAATTACAAATTGTACGTTTAATTGTACAAAGATGATCATTTGCTTTTTTGGTGGAAGGAAACATCGTGAAGAATATTGGGTACCTTAGACAGATTAAAAAAAATCAACACCCTGCCAATTACTTAACTAGCAGCGTAGACTATGATCAGCTCATTACGAGAGGAGTACCGTGTTCTATATAGGTTGTAATAACTAGTTGTTCGCCACGAACTTAGACCTCGCGAACACAATAAATTTTTGATAACCCAAAACTAAATGCTTAAATTTAAAAACTACTGACTCAATTTATTTTCCCAACACATTCAACAATGTTATTGATAATTTCTACTTATATTTTTAATTTTTATCAAAATTAGACACACGGTTCCGAAGTAATTGGATATTTTAATTTTTAATTGTAATTTTTTCAAAAACTACTTAACCGATTTTGTTGCCCCACGAACTTAAAAATTCTATTGACAGATCCTATATGCCTTTTAAGTTTCATCAAAATCAGACCAATGGTTCGAAAGTTATCGCGTTACAAAATACATACATACAAAAAATGTATATTTGCCCCAAGTTGATTTGTAGATATAATGGGTTGTGATGATGATGATGAAGTAGCTTCGTAGTAGGAACAGACGTAACACATATTTTATACCATTAAACCCACTTTATGTGAAGCCTTAAGTCATGTAATTTAGAAGAGAATCATCCGACAAATATACGGAGTTTCTTATCGAGCTCTTCCTCATTAACGCCTTGTTTTTATAGGAACTCGTTCCTATAAATATAGGTACATCTGAAATAAGTTAATCGTCGCTTCATTGCGTCCTACAATACGCAAATGTGCAAATAGTAATGAAGCTATCAAAAACAGTTTTAAATGAATAGATTGTTGAGAGATGAGATTTTTTTGACCCTGTCTCAGGCGTTATCTTCCAGTGTTTTTCACAAAAAGCAAGTGAATTATTTCACAACATACATAATCTTGAAATTTGATCCTGGAACCCTAGCGTGAGAGATCGGATTCTCAACCGGGTTTGATAGCCTGCTTTCGCTCTACCACACTACACCGCTTATACAAATATGCAATTCAAATTCGGATAACCCCGAATACGAACCGTTTTGCGCGCACATGCGAATTAGCCAGTTTGTTCTCACATACACGCCCGGGGGTGTAATATTTTTCACCCCAATATTGGAGCAGCGAAAATAAGCCGGGGCGAGCGTACACGTTTTCGCCCCTTTTGTCCGAGTGCGGCACAATAGGTACCATGTTCGTTATTTTTTTAGGATTCCGTACCCGAACGTTGTCTCATGTACCCTTCATTAGGTATTTACACGATGTTGGTCCATCCATCTGTCAAAGATGTCTTGAACCTCAATATGCAGACTCTTTAAGCTTTTTCCAGAGATTGTAAGTATTACTGTGGTCGCTATAACAAATACTAAAGATACATACAAGTTGTTCAGAAAACTATTTTATTACGTTTAATATATACATCCCACCTAGTGAAAGATCTACATATCGAACTGTCCACCTAACTCAACTTCAATACCACGCCATGACGAAGACACTACACCGACCACCATCCGAACAGTGTTACATACTTACATATTTTTATTGCCTTAAGGTAGCTAACGAGCATACAGTCCACCTGATGGTGAGTGGTTACTTTCGCCCATGGACATTAGAGATTATCCCAGAGTACGATTAATTCGTACTTAAGATTGAGGACTAAGATGTTCGCCTCGCGTTTAAGTATAGCCGGCAATAACGCTTCTCCAAACCGAAGCACACTAAATTACATACATGCGAAATCCATTAAACGGAATCCTTCATTAACGCTCTCGATTCGCGCTTGGCCGTTTTTTTAATAAACCGGCTCTGCACGTCGGAATCGATGGCCGCCGGCGTCGAGCCCCCGAATCACACAGTTAATTATTGACACATCCGTTTTTTTACCATCAGCTACCAAGCGCCATTGTGGTCGCCTAATATTATTCCCTTTGTACGCGAAACTGGCTATTTCCTTACCTTTGTGCACGTTTCTGTGCCGGATTCGGATTGTTTTTTCTATTTTCGATAACGCCCCGTTTGTTCTGAGATTATTGGTTATTAATTTCGTTTGGACTACCGCATGTGTACGGTAAATAAGGGAGGTCTTTGCCAGGTGGTAGAACTCATGTAGTTCGTGCTAGATACCACCGTCCTTATAATCCCCCGTGAAGCAATTCTTGTGTTGATACTATAAAGGCGGCAGCGGTAGCAACGCATCTGTGATCAAACTTACGTAGGATTTAATCGTACTTGGGAGTGATTACTAATGTTCTTCAAACTCCAACTTACTTTGTCAATTGAAGTCTGTCCCAAAAAAATAGTATCACCAAAGTCACAACAAATTAAGATATCATGAAATTAAAATTTATTTTTCAGTTATATACCTATTCGTTGTGTATAACTAATTTTTCTGCTACATTCAAAGTCTAAATTATTGTAGAAGTCTATAAAAACAACTATAGAAAATTTTCACGTACGAAAACTTATAATAATGTTCATTTCAAAAACATGTACTTTTTTAAACATTTCATCCTAATAGCAAAACAGCCTCGTCACATAATACTAATGAAGTTCGCATTGAGACAAAATCGCTACGATGCATGGCACATGTACCTAATGTACTTATTTGCTTTATGAGGACTTTTCATAATTATAGTTCAGCAAAAACTGCTTCATTAACAACGTTCGTTTCTTATAGGAAGAACATTATTCTCTTTGCTTCTTATTATCTCCATATTATGACTTCTGAGGCTAATCATTATTTTTGAACGGAAGCAGCCGAGATTCATGTAAGCTCAATGCGACATACTTTGTAGATGGGTTGTCTTTTATCAACTTTTAATTTTCAAATACTGAGGAGTAGGTACGTTTTATATGGAGTAGGAATGTTATAGAGATGAATTTAATTTTATTCTACGTATTTCTAGTTTTTATCGTTATTCATTGGATTACTCAAACATTTTCTTCGCATTTAGAATCTCATCCTTTAGTTTTTAAACGGTTTTATTTAGCTCACCCCGTTTGTTTATTTATTTGTTTAGGTCAAATTTAGTAATTGAAATTTAAC
>DWNR01005405.1:0-10184 GCA_018250455.1 Polygonus leo
CCTAACAAAAAAAGAATCATCAAAATCCGTTCATAAATGACGGAGTAATCGGGTAACAAACATACAAAAAAAAAAAACATACGGTACGAATTGATAACCTCTTCTTTTTGAAGTCGGTTAAAAAATCAAACGACAGGTTACTGTGCAACTTAGTCCCGTTGGTTATAGAATATCATTGAAGTAGACTGTATATTATACATTGATGCACGGGGGAGGTTTCTTCACATGGAGCTCCAAGTTTCCTCTCAGTACACGTATCGTTGGTTGCGAACTCTAAACTTGTTCTTAAGCAGTTCTGTTCTAGTATTTACAAAGACTCGAGTTAAGTCGAAACATCTTACTTCAGCGCGAAACAACTCTGAAATACTGTTACAAGTTATGTTCGTTACTTTGAATGAAGTTTTCTTAAATATAAGGGTACTGAAGAGAATACCTGTGATACTACATGGAAACATATTATAGTTAGGTATGGTAATAAAATGCAAAAAGTGAAGGCAGTGTGTCCTAATTAGGACGATTAGGCACTTGAAAAATATGACGTCAGTCACGAGTGACACTGACTTGAGTTAAGTCTTAAAATTAGGGAAAAATCAATATATTGAAATTTTCTGTATGTTGATATCTTCCAAATAACGATTAGGCAATTAGCGCGTTTAGCTATGTTCTGGCAAGATCTGTTTTCAATTGAAATAACCAGCATTAATTTCCAGCGCCATTTAATATATCGTCTAGCTTCAGGTAATATGAGATAATCTACGTTATACCATACATTGGCGCACGGCAGTGTTACCGCCAAGATTAGCTCCAAGTTTCCTCGCAGCACACCTATCGTTAGTTTCGAACTCTAAACTTGTTCTTAAGCAGTTCTGTTCTAGTATATACAAAGACTTGAGTTAAGTCGGAACACGTTACTTCACCGCGGAACAACTCCGAAATCCTGTTTTTTTCTGTTTCTGTTACTTTGAATGTGGTTTTCTTATGTTTAAGAGTTCTGTAGCGAAATTGTAGCATCAGAAATTATTTGTTTTATCGAATGATTGTTGTGAAAATTGGTACGGTAAGACTGTATTGGTATGAAACAGATTCAACACTGAAAATTTGTCCTAGAAACAGCTTATACGTTCCTTGTTGCAATCAAAAATATCTACTTTTGTACCTGTAGTAAAACATGCAAGCAAAGAAAATAAGGAGATGTGTCAGTGACGCGTAAAAAGTGAACGAAATATGTCCCAATTAAGACATTTAGGCAAAGTTCTTTCTACATGTACCTACTGATGAGACCTGTTTTAGAAAAACGAGTTAATTTATTTATTTTCTTGCACCCATTGCAAGCTTCATTTCATTTAATCATCGCCAAATGCAATGGTCTAGGTAACAAGACATAATTTTCTAATGTTTAAGAGTTCCTTAGGCAAATGGTGCAACTGCAGGCATTTTTCCTATAGATAAGTCGACTTTTAAATAGGATAAAATTGGTTTTGATATTAAACATATTATGCCCCAATTGGGTCGATTAAGCACTAAAACAATATGACGTTAGTTATTTAAAAATAGGATAAATATCAGAAAAAAGGTTTTTCTATATTTTCAATTTTTAAAATTACATTTACGTAGGGTTTCTTTACTACATGTATTTTAGTGCTGACGAGGCCTTTCAATTAAAAGAACCAGGACATATTGCAATCTATATTAAGAATGAGGTAGTGAGTTACATTAAAGAATATCATTGAAGTATATCATACATTTGGTGCACGGCTGCGCTACCTCTAAGTTAAGCTTCAAGTTTATTCACACCGTGTATCGTTGGTTGCAACTCTAAACTTGTTCTTAAGCAGTTCTGTTCTAGTATTTACAAAGACTTGAGTTGAGTCGAAACATCTTACTTCAGTGTGAAACAACTCTGAAATACTGTTACAAGTTCTTCACGTTACTTTGAATGAAGTTTTCTTAAACATAAGGTTACCAAATAGAAATGATAAAAACTATTTATTTTTCAATAATTATACCTTTGACAATATAAAGAAACAAAATATACGTAGATATGCTTACAATGTATACAATGAAACAAAGGATCATTTACCTTAACTATAGTATTTGTATAAAGACTATAGTACACACTTATATCTGAATCACTTATTCCATTAATTTGATAAAAAAAATATCGTGTAAAGGAAACAAACGAGCATGCAATCCACCTGATGGTTCTTATTTGGACTAAAATAATCGTTAAAGTCGGTTAAATAACTAAGAGATTAGCGTAGACAAGCGTAGGCAGGGATTTTTTTTTATACATTATAACACCAATTTGTAAACTAACCAATTTGTAAAGTTTGCAAGTTTGTTTAAAGAGTGTGTTAGCTGAGTGCAACAATAATAAACTTGTTCACTATTTGCCAAGGCTTTGATTCAAGAACAGAACTTGAACGAGCAAGGCTGTGTACATATTATGATGATGAGAGATGTATAAGATGGTAGCTCGTGTAGGCTCGTGTAGGCCCGGGAGGTACCGCTATCTTCGTGAAGGAATTCTTGTGTTAATGAGACAAACGTGAGAAACGTTTGCCAGGTAGAACTCATGCAGTTCGACGGCGGAGGTACCACCGCCACCCTCATAATCCTCCGTAAAGCAATTAATTGCGTTTCAGTTTAGAGAAGCGTGGTTGCCGGCTATACTTAAAAGCGAGGCGAACATCTTAGTCCCCAAGGGTAACAACGCATTTGTGTTCAACCTTAGGGAAAATTAGATCTTACTTGGGGATGAGTACTTAGACAAATGGGCGGCTGGGACCACTCACGTAATAAAATATTATAGTAACCTATTATAACTCTACTCTGACTAGAATCGATTTTAAAATGAACACGAACGTGTAAAATAAAAAACATAGTTAAATTTTCATGTAAGTGGATAAAACATATTTTATAGAAAAAGAAAGGGGTTCACTGACGTCATCATCTGTAAAAGATTTTTTGTGATATTTTTTTTGTACAAAAAAATTGAACCGACTTCAAAACGAAGTAAAAATGTGCTGTAATGTGTGCCAGGCGAGAAGGCATATGAACTGAAGGAGGATATGCCTGTAGAACTTTCGCCTTGTGCCATTTTAGGCAACTTGGTAGGCACCAAGGTGCCCAAAATGGCACCTAAGGGGGCCCTTAGGCACCTTGGGAGTGGTGATGGTAGTGTTCAATTTTGTTCCCAATTTCTGAGCATTATCAATTTCAGATACTTAATTTATATTTTGAACTTTCACACTAGCATAATACAAAATTAAACTTGTCATGTAGTTTCTGTTAAATATTGCCAACATTATTTTCAAAGTTTCAAATTCCATAGAGTTACTGTATTTGTAGGCTAGTACCTCAGCATCATCAGAAATTGGTCTTTCGCAATAAATGTCCATTTCAAGTTCTTTGACCATAAAATTTAAGGATACTTTATTTACTATGTTTATTTGCTTTATTTCACATATATTAAATTAAAATTCTATATACTCGAACATTTTTCTTCTACTAAGAAAAATCTGTCGTGTACTAACAAGAATAACTTAAAGAATACGACTAATTGTATACTTAATGTACATAGAAAAGAAGAATTTTCCTTCCATTACTTGTACTTTGTGTTCAACTCTTGTCCTGTACACAATACTTTTGTCAATAAATATTTCACAGAAGCATCTGTGTCGACGTAGAATAATTTACGTTTCATCAAGACTAATGGCATTTCTGTCGAAATAATTAGAACCCTTGTTTTGTTAAAAGTCACGAACGTCTTAAAGTACTTTGCTTACGTCAAGCGAGAAGCTATAGAGCGAGGGAGAATACTCGAAGTAAAGGTAAAGGTTCCGTAACCAAAGTACAACGGAATCATGCCAAGTGGTAGAACTCGTTTAGTTCGACCGGGCAGGTACCACCGTCACCCTCATAATCCTTTGTGAAGCAATTATTGTGTTTCGGTTTGGAAAGGCGTAGTTGTCGGCTGCACTTATACCTACTCAAGGTGAAAATCTTAGTCCTCAGGGATAGCAACGCATCGGTGATCAAACTTAGGTATGATGTCGTACTTGGGGATGATTGCTGATGTCTATGGGCGGCAGTGACCATTTACCATCAGGTGGACTGCATGCTCGATTGCTACCTTTATTGGATAAAAAAAGGAATCCTATTTCTATTACGCATCCGTTGGCAGACTTTCTTTTTATTAATTGAATATAGTAAACGAACATGCAGTCCACCTCAAGGTAAGTGGTCACCGCTTAAGGACTAAGTTCGCCTCGTGAGTTAGTATAACCGGTAACCACGCCACGCCAAACCGAAACTCAATAAATTTCGTCATGAGGATTATGAGGGTAGCGTTGGTACTTCCCAGTTCGAACTGCACAAGTCCTATTACCTGGCATAGTTGGACTGCACCTGGTTTGCTACCTTTACATGATAAATAATACTCTCAAAAATGGCGTAGTGTCTGTTTGTCGAGCTACCTCCAGTACATATGATATTATAGTTCAATATAATCCATGGTTTATTTTATTACCTACTTGCAACGAGCTAAGGAAAGTTAATTTCCTCGAGTTAATGGAAGTCTCAGTTCTCAGGAATATAACAGTGAATGCTTGCAAAGGCAAATATATTATTATATTTTAAAAATTATAATATTCATATTACTTGACGACCCACGTGGCGCAGGGTCACTATACCTTTCTACCGGTTCCTGTTCTAAGGGTTCCTGGGTTCAATTTCGGTCAAACAAAAATCCGAATAATTTCTTTCCAGTTCCAGGTGTTTCTTTTTTTTATCTCTTAAAGATAGCAAACGAGCATGCTGTGATGACGAGCGGGGACGATTACTATTATCCAATGATGTCATTGACTATTATCTATCAGGAAGACCGCATTCTCGTTTGCTACCTTTTTGCGATATAAAAAAGGATGATTAAAGAAATAAATTTCATAACACTCAATAAGCACTACCAGTGAAATGTAGCATTACCCAATCCTATTGAAACAGTTTCATGTGAACTAGTTTCAAATCGACGTGCATTTTCACGCGTTTTAAAGTGAATTCTCAGTGCGAGCCAGATTTCGTCGCGTCGAAAATGTTCCCGTGACGATATTTTAAAGGGAAATAAAGTTATACGGAATAGAATTTTCCCGGAATTATGCTTACTATCCTTTTGGTTGTTATGTTCGTTTTATCTGTTGTTAAATGGCTTATTAAGTGTTCTATATGTAAATATTAATTGCAAAAAAAATTAAATACAAACTTAAACATTTACTTATAACTGAGAGTTATGAAAGTGGAAGAAGCTAGGCAAGTATGTGAGAACCGTGCCATTTGGCACTCGATACCCTCTGCCTACCCCGTTAGGGATTTGGCGTGAAGATGTGTGAGTGTGTGACTACCCGCATGAGGCAGTTATGGGTGTCGGTGTTTGTGCACTTGTCTTCATCCATGGCACTCACATATCAGAGAATCCTATTAAGGGGCTAAGGGGAAAAGGATAATTTATTTATTTTTTACTTTAACATGAATTAAGGATAGGATAGAATACGATAATTTATATTACCGTTAAGTAGAATTAAAATCTAACCTTTTATTAACTACAGATACGTTACTCTTATCTTAGATCTTGGTTAGCTATATTGGTTGGTTATATTGACGTACATTTGAAGTTAGATGTTGAACATATCGAAATATATACCTAGCTCTAAGAAAACTTATGAGCATTACTGTATGCAACTCCTTTGTGAACTAAACAAATGTTGTTTAGTTAACCTGCTTATCCTTTATAACGAACTTAAACAATGGATTGTGTCAATACGTGATTCCTGAAACATGTTATCGAAGTTGTCTGACCATCTTGTAAAATCCAAACCTTGATTAGCGGACCACATTCGCTCTCCAGGCGCGAACACTATTATTTAATTACGATAACAATAAAATTAAGAACATGAAAACAACAAGAACGAAGAGAAGTCGAACTCTTCCTAAAATCCCAAATACTGTACATCAATAATCTTTATAAAAGCTGTCTTATGCCTGCATAGTATAGAAAAAACTTAGGAGCGTTTGGTAATAAATTCCCCACCGCCCTTACCCTCATAAGATTCAATGACACGCTTCTCAACTCATCAATAAGCGGACCATAAAAACTTCTAACTGCCAAGTGCGTTGTCCTCAAAGTCTTTGACCTACCATTTATCACTGAAATCGGTTTTAGATCGAGCAGAAGCTGATTTATATGTCGGGGACGAGTACGGGACGGGTACTGGACGGATTTAATTAAACAGTCCTATTTTATTAGAAAGTTTTTTCATACGCTGAAAATTGCTTGTGCCAGATTTTGTTTTTTCTCTTCTCCACAATTGGCTTAGGTCTCGGAATAAGAAGAGTTTGGATAAGAAGTTTAATAACCTGTTAAGTGTAGTGTAAGTTTTCTCAAAATATTTTTGTAGTAATCCATAATCTCAGATATAAAGTCTAGATACAGTATGAATAAATATTACATCGTAGGTAGGTATTATTTATTCATACTGTATCTGTGTGGTAACAATTTTAAATCGTTCGTCTGGGGCGCTATCCTTACACCTTTTTTGCCACGATGCAGTTGTTTATAATTATTCAAGGTGCCACCATTTTAGCCGTCAGGAATTGAAATTTTAGTATACCTCAAACATGATTTCGGTTCCATCTGAGGTTGACATGTATATGCAACAGCAGAGAGCACTCACATGATCAGGTGAACTACATGTTGGTTTAATACAATCTATACATATGAAAAACTTTGTCCAAAATGATTGACTGGCGGATCTAAGCACAGCCTAAAGCGTTGATCGAAGAGACCTGAAACTTGAACGTATGTTCTTTGTATTACGTAGGCGTCCGATAAGAAATGATTTTCCGAAATTCTTGCCCTAACAGGTTGAAAAACGCTGGCAAAATTTATATGGGAAAACATGATTACGGTGACTACTTACCATCAGGTAGCCCGTCTGCCTTATCGCTAGTTTTATGATATAAAAAATGATTTCATGGTCCAATTTACTTAAAATTTTGGATAAACATACTTTAACAGAATTGATAGAAGACGTGTATCGTATTTTATTGAAAGTCATCGCCTAAGGGCGTTAAAAATAAAAGGGGTAGAAAGTTATAATTTATATCGCAGAAGAACGTCTTCTAGTTAAATAATACAACAAAAATCATCACTACTTCAACAAAGGGCTTTCATTTCATTTTAATACCACAAACTGTCATTTCATTTATCGTATTTGCATTCTGCATTTGCTTTTTGCGTAGACATTACTCGACATCTAATATCTCGTAGTATTTCTTGCGTTGGAACGAAAAATCCTCTCTGACATACTTGTAAGACAATACTCGGGGGAATATCTTCAGGAATGTTTCATAAAGATACTTCCTCTGGAACGCGAATATGGGAAACTGTATGTGGGGAAAAGTATGTGAGAGATGTGTGGAATAAGTGTCCAAGTGAATTGGATGCCGACATTTATATTACATTATTTTTGGTATAAACGTAGCATGCAGTTAACGTAGCATGCAGTGGTCACTGCCGCCTAGAGACATTTGTAATCAATCATCAAGTGGACCAATTGCGTTACTATCTCTAAGGACTAAGACGTTTTCTTGTGTAAGTATAGCTGTCAAAAATTATTTCATGGACTAAAATATTTACTTTGTTTTTTTTTAATTCATTCTAAATACGGTTGAGACGAGTCACTTATACCCGAGTCCTATCTATATTACATGCATACAAACAGATATTTTGTTAACGCCTGTATACTTGAAATTACTAAAAAAACAAACTTTAAGTACTTAAAATTATCATTAATTATTTGTTTTTTGCTATTATGTTGTGGGTATGCCCTTTCTGTACCTTTATAAGAAAAGTATCTAGATTCTAGACATTACGTATGTGTAACACACCCGCGCCATTTGGAAGATTTTTCTGTAATGTAATGTCTATACAGTGTTTAAACGTGCCGTGTAAAACATCTCAAATTGTTCTTGGGCGGCATCCAAAAGTTTTTCTGTCCCTGTCAGATTTACGAGGAGTACAAACGTGTTGTGGAATATTATATCACTGGCTTAGAATACTTGATGGGTTTTTTTATTGGTTCTCAGTTGTCGTATAGATGTGGCAAATATATGTTTAGTACTTGATGGTAAGTGACCATTGACTCCTGTGATCAACTTGCTTTAGGATTGAGGTCCTATGAGGTTAACCTTAATTTGGAGGCCTTTGCCCGCAGAGGGGTTCTGATCGAATAAATAGTAATAATTATAAACAGTATGATATTAACCTTAAATTATATTAAATCATAAATCTTAAAGTAGTTATTGATTATTATTAACATAAAAAATAGTTTTTTTTTATTCTAACAAAATCATGTATTTTCTTGAAGAAAGAAAAGGCTTTTTATATTTAATTTTATTTATTAATATTATGATGAGGTTGACCATAGATGTTTTGCCTCTCCAGCGGTCAAAGATGGTCGCCTCTTTTATGAAGTATCCACACATTTCCGGCTGAAACGCAAGAAGTGAAACTTTTATGTACGATATGTTTTTTTTTTAATGAAATGAAATGATTTATTTATTGCACAAATTATGTTAAATTACAAATTACAACACAATTCGAGACCTTGGCGGTACTGAAATATTATTTTTAGAGCAGTGTTTACCCGACCTAACATTACCACCACTTCGCAAGGTGTTATTATTATGGAGAAGAAGCGGCGCAAGAAACTAGTCGTCATGTATCCGTGATTGACCATGGAGGGGACTATAAATTCTATTCAAACATCACATATGCGTTTCTACTTCTGAGAACTAATAAATTGAAAAAGATTCTAGAATAGAGAATATTAATAATACGATTAAATTAATGGTTTTTACTAATATTATTTCATATTTGCCAGGTGGTAGAACTCATGTATTTCGACCGGGGAGGTACCACCGCCACGCTATAATCCCCCGTGAAGCAATTTATTGTGTTTCGGTATGGAGAGGCGTGGTTGCCAGCTATACTTAAACGCGAGGCGAACATCTTAGTCCTCAGCGGTAGCAATCTGTGATCAAACTTAGGTATGACTCAAACGTACTTGAGGATAATTACTGGTGTCCATGGGCGGCAGAGGCTACTTGCCATCAGGTGGACTGCATGCTCGTTTGCTACATTTACACAATAAAAAAAATGACAATCTATCGTTGTACTTTATTTTCGCAAGTTTTATGTAGATGGCGAGGAACCTTAACGTCAATCTATAATAGTATTATAAAATTTTAAAGTTTGTTTGTTTGAACGCGCTAATCTCAGGAATTACTTTTTCAAATTGAAAAAATCTTTTAATGTTGGATAATCTATTTAAAAAGGCTATTTAGAAAGGCTATGTAACATCAAGCTACGACGAATTGGTGAATAATTATTTACATATTCTTAAATACACGTGAATGAAGTCGCAGGCGTTTGCTACTTCTCTTATATGTATTGACGGAGAAAAATACAAGTGGGACCCAACCCCTTATTAGGCCTTTGAAATGTTTCGACGACTGCAATGAACAACTTGGGCAGAGGACAAGTGCCCTCTAAAGTATGGAAACGCGCGTACTTTAGCCACTAACGGTCACCGTGGGAGAAAATAAATAGTATGTTAGGATTTTTTATTTTTTTATTATAGGTATTGATACTGTTTTGTGAGTGTAAGTGCAACCGACACTTTCCCACTGAAACGAACACAAATTACTTATAAACAACTGCTACGTGACGAAACTGGGTATGACGGTGTCCGATAATCCCAATGAACCGTATATTTTTTATCGTATGAAGGTAGCAAACCAGCATGCAGTCTAACTAATGGTATGTGGTAACTGCCGCCCATGGTCATAAGTAATCATTCCCAAGTACGATTGAATTATACCTGAAATTGATCACAGATGCGTTGCTACCCCCGAGGACTACGATGTTCGCCTCGTGTATAAGTATAACCGGAAACCACACCTTACCAACCGTGACGGTGGTACCTCTCCCGATCGAACTGAGTGAGTTCTACCACCTGGCAATGAGTTTACCACCTGGCGAGGGTGTTTTCTTTTTCGTTGGAAAAATGCGCACGCATACCCGCCGCCCTAGGGGCCAGACGACGGGTTATGTGGGACTCCAACCC
>DWNR01005406.1:0-10184 GCA_018250455.1 Polygonus leo
TGTGCATGAGCCCAGGAAGGTTTCTGAGTTGGTACGACCAATTTTCGACAGCTTATTTTAGTTGGTGGCGTAGCAATGCGCACCGGGTATAGCTAGTGCTTTATAAAACGAGATAAAAATACTGCCAAGTGCAAGTCGGACTCGCGCACGAAGGGATCCGTACAATTATCTATAAAAACGGTAAGAAATTACGTTTGTTATATGGGAGTCCCACCTAAATATTTATTTTATTCTGTTTTAGTTATAGCGGCAACAGAAATACACCGTCTATGAAAATTTTAACTGTCATATAACTTTCAACTATCATGGGTTATGAGATCAGACGGACAGACAGACGGACAGCGGAGTCTTAGTAATAGGATCGTTTTTACCCTTTTGGTACAAAACCTTGAAAACGTCCCTGAAAGTTAGTGATCACTGCCGCTCATCAACATTTCTAATTAACTCCAGATAGAATCTAAGCTCTCCTTAAGGTCGATCCCAAATATGTCGTTACTCTTGAGAACTAAAATGTTAGTCGTGTTTGATTAAAGTCGGCAAGGACAGCGCTCTAAAGATTGCTTGAGGGCGGTTTATTCGGGCGGTGGTGGTCCAGCTTAACTCGATCTATACGAAGTCAATTACAGTAAGATTTACAATTTAAAAAAAATCTATCTTCTATACTAATATTATAAAGCTGAAGAGTTGTTTGTTTGAACGCGCTAATCTCAGAAACTACTGGCCCGATTTGAAAAATTCTTTCAGTGTTAGATAGTCCATTTACCAAGGAAGGCTATAGGCTATATATCATCACGCTAAGACCGATATGAGCTGAGTATCAACGAAAAATGTAGCAAAAACAGGGAAAATTTGACCCACTCTCTCTTATGTCACGCAAAGGACCCTGCGCGGGTCAGCTAGTTCATTATATAATGTTTACAAAAATATTCGATATACCTTATAGAAAATTGGACTTAGGACACTTTGCCTTATTAAGAGAACGAGAAGAATTTTTTTAACATTCATTTTAATGATCATGGCTTGCATCTGAGTTGTCCACAGTTTAGATTAAAGTTATGTATGTTTGTCTACAAACGACACTCATTTAAAATTCTCATATAAAGTATTTTATAACCACGCATTTATGTTCTATGTAGTTTTTCGTAACTTGGTTTCTTCATAATGATTGGTTGAATAGCATGGACACATCTACAACAGCACATAACGGTTAATGTAAAGGTTACTATAAGACTGATAAAGTATTTCATTGTGTTTATTTTGGAGTAAGAGCCCACCATACCCCCGTCTTATCGCCTTAGATATTTCTTATGACACCCACGAGGATCCGGACCCTACCGTAGCCCTATTTCACTCGTATATACAACATTATTTGTGGACTATGTACGAAAAATCATTAAGTCTCGTTAGAATAACAAGACCATTTCTGGGATATCCATGTCCGTTTATATTTAGATTTTAGTAGGATAGAATGTAGCTTTAATTTCAATATATATTTAACACTATTTATATCACCAGATCACTTGTCAATGTCTAAATTTATGTAATAAAACAACTACACATAGTGTTGGAGATTCTTCCAATTTTTATTAAAACACCTTTTACAATAAATTAAATGCAATATTAAAATTTATACAATATTATATGGCATACTTGAAAAAAAAAAAGAAAATTCCATTGTTGTCGGTGACAAAAACTAAATCAGTCACTAGTTCCTATGCATTTGTGTTAACAGAAAATTGTCTACGTCTAAACTATTCCTAACTATTCGCTGCAAACTCCGTATGTATTTGTACAACTTAACGCATTTGAACGGGGTATCGGTAAAATTAGAACCGCTCACAATCCTATTAGTAATTTATTGGAGTACGAATTACCGGTTATCGGCGAACAAACAAACCAACGGAACAAGCAACCATCAATTTGAACATTTGTGGAGCAAGCTTAGTGTTACGATTAAACTTATGCATTGACAACAAAGATAAATTGTGTACTGTGGATTTACCTTTAAATTTGAAATGACCATAACTTATGTACATTCTAGGATATTATTAATATTTTAAGTTAGAATTACAAACGAGCGATTCTTTGTGATATTAAGTGATAATTTCTGCTAATAGATAACCCTAATTAACTTAGCCTAAAATAATAATAGTTCAGAAGAGTATCCCTTTTGTCGATTTCGACAGTCAAAAAGTATAACTTTCTTGTCTCATCTATTTGCTTTCCTTAAGAGCAGAGAATAGCAATACTAACAAATGTATATTATATATATGTATATGTTCATGTTTATCTACTAGTAAAAATAAGCATTGAAACCAACATTATTTCACATAACCCTTCTTTACTAAAAGATTTAGTAAGTACATAATTTGATGCACATGCATTTAGGTTGATTAGCCTATACTTTTGCACACCTCAAAAAGATTGAGCCCTATTTTGTTATTCATTCACATTGAGAAAGGGGTAAGCAAGTCTTAAAATAGTGAATGGAAAGTTATTTTCATCACTAGGATTGAATACTGTGTGTACATTAATAAATGTTATGTTTTTGTACTTATTTTCCAAACACATTTCAAAGTGTAGTGTAGTGATTAAAAGCAAAAAAGATCCGACCCGTATTTCTTAAAAAAAATTAAAACCCATACAACCGCGTAAGGGCTTTTCACCTGACTTTTGCAGCGGTGCACAATAAATAGATCCTACCTTTTAGCTTCTATAAAAATTTCAGGGGATTGTAAACTATAATGGTATAAACATAAAGATCATCGGCAATTTTCATTTTTCTTTTATTTATTTTCGACCTTATTGCTATTAGCATAAGAATTATTAGCGATGTTATTGGAGGGGAATTATACCTAGGGCTGCATTTGACGAGTGCCGTAGGCGACACCTTGGAAAATTGGACGGGAAATATAATTGGAAAATTATTCGGGTTCGCCACTTTCCAGTTAGCAAGAGCATTAGAGCATTAGTAAATGGAGCGCCGTAGGCTAAAAACATTTTAACTTAAATTTGTTTTTTTTTAGATTAGTTTGGCAACTGTAAAAAAAAAAAATCTGGACGAAACGATGGCATTGGCTTAGATGTAAGCAACTTTCGTAAAATTTAAATACTTAAAAAGAACATAAAACGGTGAAACAAAGTGAGTCCTAGCTCTGAGTAAAGGCTAATGTCCTATGCTTATACAAATAAATAAGCTTCAATCACAAAGGTTCTTGGAGATTTTATTACAATTAGAAATTCTGATCTAAGTATTTCTTTTGTTACGTTTTTCAGTCGATGAAAGCCGCTTTCTTTAATTCTACTTTATATTCTTTAGATTTACTGAAACACAATTACGCAGATTCAACTCAAGCTCTTCAGTGATTTGAATATGAATCGTGCTTGATTTAAATCTGTGTTATCTATATATAACTACGCGGTTATATATTTAGATTATTTTTATCTTTATATTATTATTTCTTTTTTTTTAGTTTTACGGCTTACGCTAAGAACTTACGAAGCGGTTTTGAAGCGCACCCGTTGCGTGAGCGCAGCGGTCATGGTTGCGGTAAAAATATAGTTGTCAGTACCTCAACGATGTTTTAGTCTACGAATTGCCCGATTATTTGCCTTTCACAGTGTCAAATCTTTGAAAATATCCTTGAAAGTATAATTATAACCAACTTACGGCTATCTTCCAGCAAGTTTGCGTACCTACTTTCCAACAATCGCGGCGACTATTTTGCCGCATAAAGTCACGTTAGTTTTAAATCAAAGGAAGTGATCAACTATAGCGGTTGTGGTTATAACCTGCTTACTTTTTTTAAATTTTGCTGAAGCAATACTTTAAGACCAGGGGCAAACGGCAAACCTTTCTTCATTTTCATGTTCTTTAAACACATTTTACTAAGTCCAGGGCACAAACAATGGGGAAAATTAGCATGCGAGGTTGAAAGCATACCTACTTCATAATTATTACTTATTAAGTCCTTTCGAATTGTTAATTGTTGTTATTTGTTTTATTATTACTCTAATACCAGTTTTGATTGTAGTAAATCCAAGGAATCAAAATAATACAAAGTATCTTGGTCGGACACACAAAAGATGATAATTTGAATTGTTCGCGCGTATTATGCTCTCATTTTAGCAGTTAAGAAACAACTGCAAACAAGAGCTGGTATTTACACTCTTAATATCACGCAATCCCAACTTTCCATCCTCAAAGGTTTGCTCGTTCGCATAATTCTCTAACTGAGTTTCATATACACGTGAAATCCAACATTTTACGGCTCCTTGTGGTATTTCATGTATAATTAGGCACGTGGAAATGTTTTCGTGGAATACACAATCTCGAGAGGATTCATGTACGTTACTTGTCGCTGAGAAATTATGGTTGTTAGGCTGTCCGCATCTCACAGGCTTTGGGGTATTTAAATGCCTTCCGTGTTGGATATTTTGTCAGTGCTATTTACTGCCTAATGGATTTCTGGATTTACGTGTATCATTCGGAGCACACGCGCTCACTAATCTTCGCGAGTAAACAGACAAATCTGCAAACAATACACGCTGGGAAGTGTTGTGCTGTTACGTTTAATATTTTAACGTCGAAGTGTAGCACGTACTAGCACCCTAGGATTGTATTGAAATGTTTGCTAAACATCGTGCGTGATCAAAGTCGATTCGATCGGCTTTCTGCTCGCATCCCTTGTTGCGTTTGTCGCGACATCAAGATGTTTGCAATGCGACAAGATTGAAAGTAATATTTAACGTATCAGCTTTGGGTATCAAATACCGCACGTACTGAGTGGGGATTCGTAGAGTTTTTAATGAATTTCTTACACGGCTTAGAGTTTGAGCAAGGAATGTTTGGAAAATCAGCGAAGAGATTTTCAGGTTAATTTAATTCAAAATTAAAACGTGCTCGGATAACTTGAATGTTTGTATTATGCTGAAAAGTCACGGGGCTTATTGGCAAACATGAAGGGGCGACGGTTGATAATTAATCTGGCCAGACGGATGCCCGCGAGGTGCGGAATACAAATCACTGGTGACGTGATCATACTACGTAATATGGCGATAAATTTGTTGTGATTTTGATAAACT
This sequence comes from Polygonus leo, assembly GCA_018250455.1. Classification (NCBI taxonomy): domain Eukaryota; kingdom Metazoa; phylum Arthropoda; class Insecta; order Lepidoptera; family Hesperiidae; genus Polygonus; species Polygonus leo. The sequence goes on from DWNR01005406.1 coordinate 5,086, forward strand.
ATTGTGTCTACTACACTGTAAACAGTCTTCTGTTTACAGTGTAGTGTCCTAATTTAGACCTGCCTGAAATGTATTTCTTTAAGATCTATATAATCGTTTTTTTTTGTAAGACAAGCGTCTATTTGTAAAAGGTGGTGTAGATGGATGTTATATGTATGTCTAAGTCTGTTCTTTTCTTTTACATATTATGTAACCTGTGTGTAAATGTTATTTAAGGAAACTAAATCAATAAATCTCAAAGCAAACATACAACTTAGATTTTGAAGTACACGTAATACATGAAGTTAAGGAATATTTAAAGCTGGTACTAATAATTATATAAATGAAGGAGCTTGGTACACGGCAATTCTGTCAGCGTTAAGATGAAATTTTCATGCAATTTCACGACATTTAAGCATAAAAGGCTTTACCGTCCAACACAGACCTACATGAAAATCTGAATAAAGGCTCATCTTTCGTAAATTGTTAGTGTACGCCATGTAGTGCCTGCGAGCTATATTCACTACGAAAATTGGAAATGTCACATTTGGTGGTCCGGATGCGTTCATGTTTAATCTGTTATAAGTTTTGGATAAACATTTTGGATTTCAATACAATGTTACTTGTTACGGAAAATACATTTAGAAATATAATAATAAAAATGATAAATAATAAAACCTTTATGAAAATAGTAGGTAGATCTCTTATTAATAAGAAAATAGTTCTTACAATCAGACAACAGGAAAAAGATGTTCGAATGTATATTTATGTTTTTTTTTTTAATTGTGTAAAGGTAGCAAACGAGCATGCAGTCCACCTGATGGTAAGTGGCCACTGCCGCTCATGAACATCAGTAATCCTTCTCAAGTACGATTAGTCATACCTAAGTTTGATCACAGATGCGTTGCTACCCTTGAGGACTAAGATATTCGCCTCGCGTTTAGTATAGCCGGCTACGATGCCTCTCCATACCGAAACACAATAAATCGCTTCACGGAGGATTATGAGGGTGGCGGTGGTACCACCCTCGGAGGAGGGCGGTCGAACTACATGAGTTCTACCACCTGACAAATGTCACTGCTTTCGAAAATATTTTTGCCAAGGAATGGCTTAAAATGGAAGCTTTTACTTTAGCAACTCTTAAATGACGTAATCACTTAAAAAAAAGAATGGCGGAAGAACCATCATTGGATAAAAACTTTTCAGCAACGCTTATATTTTGTTTATACTGACAGGAGTAATTTAGCAAATTGAGCACGATTTGAGTAGGTGACGACTTACCATGTCCTCGGCTAATGGCCACTCGTGCAGGGCTGGCAGACCACCCAACATAGTCGTAATCATTCTGGGAATATATGGTTTGAATAAGAGTCCTTATATCATCACAACTCAATATCCTACTCTTGCTACCACCGCGCAGGCCAATTGCGAATTGATAGGCTTTAGACATCCTTCAGATCTTCAGCAGGTATCCTCACGATGTTTTCCTTCATCGAAATGCAAGCGATACTTTAAGTTTAAATCATTATTTATGTATATATAATAAATCTGTACGTGGTCGAAAGATGTAGGTGGAATATTTGCACTAAATACGTAAAGAAATAAATGTTAAAAATATGGGTAATATTTTTTAGAAATTGGACTGTTTGTCTGTTTTCTTGGCGGGGCTCTGCTCAAAATCTACTGATTTTTATGAAACTACACAGAAGTAATCACACAGAAGAATTAGGAATCAAAATAGGCCTTGTTTTTCTAATATTCTTCCAGTAAAAAATTGTAAGAGAGTAAAATTCGACGGCCTGTTCTTGTGCGTGAAACTTGGTGAAAATCGAAATGCGAAACCAAATAAAATAACCAATAAAATAATACTGAAAGATGTCGGATGAAGAAAGTAGGTATGCAGTTACTGGTTAAAATTGTCAACCCTGATATGCCTAAACATTTTGAGCCAGGAAAATATCTTTTCAAATTTTTGTAGTACTCTTCAGTCTTTCTAAGATATTTCATACCGTAGCAGCCCTGTGGGCATTTCGAATCAACTCGAGGGCTCTTTTCCGGGATGTCTTGTTACAATTCGAACCTACAATGTCATTTATTTTGTAGCACATTTTTGAAGCAAGTATTACGACATTAATACTGAGATTTTTTATAATTGCGTTTAAGATTTTACTACACTTAACAACTTAAGAAGTAATTTTTATTATCAAAAAAAAGATTTCTTTGACTTTTTCTGCTACCCGTTCAGGATATTAATTTACCAAAATCTTTTAGTACTACTTATCTACTTAACTAACCTAAAGAATTCTTGTGTAAAGTTTATATACCCACCGGTTATTAGGCAGATTTTTATTTTTGCGGAATGTTATGATTTGTTAATGTTCGGAATGTTCGATATTTTCGTGGAAATCCTAGAATTTTTCGGGTTATAATGAAGCCAATTTTGCTAACACTAAAGTCGGCCCACTTTATCTGAAGCCTTTCAATATTAGTTTAACTGCCTTAGTTTTAAGCCAGAATTACAGACAGTCAACTACAGACGTTACAAATTATACATCCCCTTTTTCGTCTGTACTTAAAAGTAAAAGGTAAAGTATTCTAATTCGCGTAAATTCGCACCCAATTTCTTTACAATTCAACCTTTGTCTATTAATGATTGCGTAAATCTTTGGAAAGTTTTCGGGGGTTTTGTAAGGAATTGCAAGGGAGAATGATAAATAAAGCTGGGTGCAATGATGTCGGTTTGTTTGCGGGCTATAAAGTGAGGAATAGGCTTACGGGACTGGTAGGCAGTAATTAATGGTCGGTGGGCAGACAGGGGTGAAATTGGATCAATTTGCCAGCTATTCTCGACTTTAAAGGGTGTGTTTGTAAACAAAACTAATTAATGGTGCAGGTTAATTGGATGTATTGTAAGATTTTTGTAAGAAAACTCTAATTGTCACTTGAAACTTTGAGATGACATAATTTATATTTTACGTTTGTTAAAAAATGAATGACACATGACACACGTGTTATTCAAATCTTGTGATTCAGTTTAAAACCAAAACATGTACGAGTATGATAGGAAACATATTTACAAATAGTTTTTATTATACTATTAAAAATAAAACGAATTTTAACTGCATTCACTTGCTATATTGCTCATTTAAGAATTTTAATAGTACCTTAGTGATTGTAAAAAAAGTGGCACTTAAGTTACGTAATACCTTTAATAATCTCATGAAAAGTTTTTACACGATGAATTGTTCTCAAAACGAACCCGAGTTCATAGCACCCGCGGGTACGTTCGTAAATTTCAGACGCAGTAAACCGCACGAAAACTCACTCATAAAAGTTCTACAAATTCAGCACGTATCGAGTGGTCTCCATTTAAGTACGGGATGCTATGGAAGAGCCCGCCCTTGTATTTAGCTATTGTTTTAAGTACGCCACACTTCGTTACTCCCCTGCACTCGACGAATTGAGATCAGCTTTTTATATTTTTTACGACGGCCCTCCTGCTAAACTGATAATACAGGGAATGGACGCTTCGTATGAGGCCCTAAAAAGAAAATTTATCGTTACTGCTCTAATGGTTTTCATTACTCGTAATAGCGCCATTAATGGCTATAGTCAGAACTTAAACACCTGTTTGAAAGTATTTCCGCATATCCTTTGTTCCACGAAATACATTTAATCAACACTAAACTGTAAGAGGACTTGTAAAAATTTACAAGTCCAAAGTGCCGGGTTGGCGCAGTGATACTATTACGGTAAATTTAACAATAGATATAAAAGTTCTATAGTAGGTATTATTCACAATCTACGAGTTGGTTAAAAGGTATGGTGTATTTGAGATTTTTATGACTTACTGAATTTAGTTCAAAAAATCAGACAGGTATGTGTAAAGAAAACACGTCTTAAATAAAATATATTTTATAGTGTAAAATTAGCAACCTAGAACATTGATAGTCACTGTCGACAATGGAAATCCTAATTAAAGACCAGACAGGACAAATGCTTAATTAAAGACTAGCCTAATTAAATAATTGAAGAGTAGCCTAAAAGGCGATCATAATTGCGCTATTAGAGCTAACGTGAGTAAATATGGCTAACATCTTCGTTTCACGACCTAAACGTAAAAAATATTTTAGGGAGTATTAAGAAAGCGATATTTTCCCTGTGAAACCATAGGCAACCTAGAAATTGAGAGTTCATAATTTTTATTAAGCTTTTATCGCTGATATTTTCTCTTTATTTTGTTTTGTAAAGCGACGCGCTACTGGAATTCAAATTACTATTTTGCGTACAACAAATACTGTTATGTACTTTACATATATGAAACAAAACAAACATATTCAACGAATAACCATTTGTAAAACAAATCCCTGAGTTAGTTAACAGTTTTTAGGTAATAGACGGCAAGACATAATGGGAGTTCTACCCATAAGATTTAGTATGTGGTTGGGTTCTGATTACGTGTAGGTAGTATTTCAGCACGAGTCAACCGGGTCTAGGGTTAACCCCTCAGACAAACAATCCGCAAGAGTACTTTATCTCTATCGAAACCTAACCTGTAAAGAGAAAACTTATTAAATAATATATATTTTATAGCGTAGAATTATAAAATGTGCATTGGCAACCATTGATATTTACTAATGACCATGGAAATCAGTAATAAAGACCAGACAGCTTACGCAGACGAAAGCCTAATTAAAGACTAGCCTTATTAATTAATTGAAAACTAAAATGACTAGTCTAAATTCCCGACGTAAACATAAACATTGTTTTATGGTGTATTAAAAAGCGATATCTTTTCTGTGAAACCATAGGAGACCTGGAAATTGAGTCCATTGTTCGTAATTTTTATTAAGCTTTCATCGCTGATCTTTTCCCTGTATTTAAAACATTTTGTAAAGCAACGCGCTAATGGAATTAAAATTATTATTTTGCAAACAAATAATCTTAAATCCTTTACAGTAATTACGCAAAGCATACATTAAACGAAAAACCATTTGTAAAACAAATCCCCGAGTTAGTTAACAGTTTTTAGGTAATAGACAACAAGACATAATGGGAGTTCTACCCATAAGATTTAGTATGTGGTTGGGTTCTGATTACGTGTAGGTAGTATTTCAGCA
>DWNR01005407.1:0-10182 GCA_018250455.1 Polygonus leo
ACTTCCTCCCGAGGTATTCCCAGAGCGCTATGACATGGGGTTCTTAAAAAAAGGTGCGAAAAGAGCTCTTCTTCAAAGCCGGCGATGCATTGGCGATTCCTCTGGTGTTGCAAATGTCTATAGGCGACGGTGAACACTTACCATCAGGTGGCCCGTCGGCCTTATTACTAGGTTCAGATATAAAAAAAAAGAAAAACACATAAGACGTGCGAGTAGCGTGTTCACCCACGCCACTTCCGCGGTAACAAAAGTCTGTATGTCGTCCTCTACTCATCCTAACTTTTACGTTGCTCTCATATAGCCGTCTATTTAGCCTTCTACCTGCCAAGTCGCATATATACATACGATATCCGCTTTAATTTGAAATCTGCAAGCGTGCGACAATCTCAGCTACATACGTCGCCAAAAAGAGCCGAGTGTTCACCTGTGCTACCATCACGGAGAAATAACTCATCGTAGTTCTTTTACTACAATTACTAACCTTATATTTTTCTTAGTGAGTGAGTACTTATCACGATATCAGTATCGTCGTCAAATTAACTCCCTACGTACCAAGTCACACACACGCATTCACATATCTTAAGCATGTTCAGTTTCCGCTGTATGCGGTGCTGTACTCGAGCCACGACGCATCACATCGAACATGAGACGTGCGAGTATCGTGTTCACCCACGCAACTTCCGCGGTAACAAAAGTCTGTACGTCGTCTACTCATCCTAACTTTTACATTGCTCTCATATAGTCGTAACCTGCCGTCTATTTAACCTTCTACCTGCCAAGTCACATATATACATACGTCCATCCGCTTTAATTTAAAATCTGTAAGCGTGCGACAATCTCAGCTTCAATGTTGGCCAAAAAGAACCGCGCGAGCTGAGTGTTCACCTATGCTACCATCGCGGAGAAATAACTCATCGTAGTTCTTTTACTACAATTACTAACCTTATATTTCTCTTAGTGAGTAAGTACTTATCATGATATCAGTATCGTCGTCAATTTATCTCCTTACGTGCCAAGTTACACACTTACGTATTCACATACCTTAAGCATGTTCAGTTTCCGCTGTATGCGGTTCTGTACTCGAGCGACGATGTGTGGGTCACGCATCACATCGAACATGAGACGCGCGAGTATTGTGTTCACCCACGCGACCTCCGCGGGCAACGCACGGCATTCGCACTCCGGGGACGACGCTTGCGCCTGGAAATATTAATGTAAAAATATTGAAATATATATAATCCCGTGTTAGATTCATCGTACATGATTATCTTCGAAACCCTTTAGTCGATTTTAATGAAGTTTTACTCGTAACGTGATTTGACCACTTCGTACGTATGATAGAATACTTTTGGACCTGACTCCTGACGCAGACAGGGATATTGTCTCCTAGTGCCACTAATTCTAAAATAAAAATAAAAATGGATCATGCCATGTTATTAAAACCCAAGTAAAATAATTGAATATGCCAACTTAAAATATTTTTATTATTTAAGCAGTGTAATTCTTAGTATCTCATTAAGAAATATATGTAGTGCCTGCAATATAATAAAAACAATTAGCGAAATTTAGTTTCAGGATGAAAAGCCACATTTTTCTTTCCTGGATCTAATAGTACAGTTATGGAGCTGGTATGCAAAATTAAAATAACATTTAAAGATATACTTAAAAATTATATTTTATCGCTTTTATGGCTTTTATTTTTTAACAAGACAATTTCAAGGTAATATTATAATATTTTTTTATATAATGGTTTTAGCTAAAGAACAATTTATAAATAAAGGACTATAATTACCTTGTACAATACTCATTGATGCTCTACAGAAACACCATTTTAATATTACATGTTCCTAATACATTATTATAATTTATTACAATAAATACTTTGAGGATAACATGAGTACATATTTTCTACAAACATAAGTATATACTCGTATTACGTTTATTTAATTAAATCAATGCAATTTCGATGTCTAGAAATCAGGCGCGGTCGCAGACTCAGATTTTGGGGGGGGGTCATACTAAATTTTGGGGGGGTCACAAACAAAAATACTGCGTATAATAATATGAATGACATCATAAAACAAATGGAAGTCGTCTTTTTTATTGCCAAAACGAGTAATAATATTTTCTGTAAAATCACCATTTTTAAAAGGTTTTGCAATTTGACAGTAAGAATTTTGGGGGGGGGGGGTCATGACCCCTGTGACCCCACCCTTAAAACCGCGCCTGCTAGAAATGACAATACTTTCTACATTATCTAAATAAAGCGCACGCCAAATCTAGTCATTACTCTCTTACTATGCTGACGTTAATTCAATGTACACAATTTGAAGTCAGTAATTGACTCTTGAACTACTATAACTACTGCATATAATAATCAAGTTTAAGAGAAGAACGAACGAACATCTCCCTTCTTCTTCTTCTTATTCTTAGAGCGATCTGGAGGTGAAGGCTCAATCTGACACATGACGGCCACGTCCACCGTTTGTTTCAGTATCGTTTCGTGCGTCTACATTTAAATTGTGTTCATATATTACAAGTTCTTAGTTGGTTTATTTTTCTACGATGGTTCCTTTAGTATTTAATTATGAAGTCTAACAATAAATTTGAGTATTACTGGTAATATAGGCCGTTTTTTAATAAACAAAAACATTTTTTTTGTATTAACTCTAAAGTTAAGGATAAAATAGGAGGATTTGTTGCCTAATGGTATTCTCTTTCAGTCAATACAGATGTAGGTGAGAAGATTTATTACTTGTGTGTTGTATAATCGTAATATATTGATTTTTGAATGGTCTGAGTCAATTAGTTAGTTATTAGTGAGTTTTTTTTAAATAGTGATTCAAAAGATTCAAAATAAACCTTTATATGAGTAATAAATGTATAACATAGTAGAAAAGCACTGATAATATTTTATATAACAGAACAACGTTTGCCGGGTCAGCTAGTTACTGTATAAACAAACGTGTACCTGTATGATCTTGATGAGGTAGGGCCAGAAGGTCTTCTCGTAGGAGTCGAAGCTGGGCGCGGTGCCGAGCGCGGGCACGGGCTGCGCGCTCGTTGTTATCGTCACGCCCTCCGTCACCGTGTCGGCCGTTTTGTTCTGGAACCATTTTGTTATAAAAATTAATTCTAGATACTAGAAATATTTTACCCACTTCCTTGGTGTATTTTTTTGAATCCATTAATGTATGATTAGAGTTAGCGCTTTGTTGTCGTTGCAGCATTATGTAATGCTGTGAAAAAAAAAACAAAAGGTAGGCACAGTTCACACGCACTTGTAAGTTACTTGTTATTTGTATAATTTTTGAATCCGTTTCAAGTAAGATTAGAGTTAGCGTTTTGTGATTGGCGGCGGCAAAAATGTTGCCCTACAGCGGCGTAGCGGGGATTTTTGCCGCCCGGGGCCAGTCCAAAATTTGCCGCCCCCTCTTTTTTTTAATTAGTCATAGAAAATTAGTAAAAGTGAAATGTAATCATTTAATTATTTATTTTATGCACCTATAACCGAAACCTTTTCTACCGAATTTTAAAAAGGAGGAGGTAGTCAATTTGACTGTATTTTTTTGATTTTTGTTACCTTTGTTACTTCAGAACTTTTGGGTTAACCGATTTAGATGATTATTTTTTATTTGAAAGGTTTATTCAGATCTGAAGAGTGTTTTATGAATTATCTTTCAATTATGTTAAAATTGACGTTATCTTCTTTGATGATTTTGTATCTTTTTTACATGATGACTCCGCCAATTATGAACGGATTTTGATGATTCTTTTTTGTTAGGTAGATCTTATTACAGAGGTTACCATTTTTAATAATTATTTGACCTTGGACTACAAAGATATATCACGGAATTCTTCAACTTTTGTTATGAAACGGTTTTGATAATTCCTTTTGCTGTGATCAAAGAAGTCCGGAATTTCACATCTATTGCGGAAGGCCAAATTCTGATGACCCAGGTGTACTGCCTATCCAAACAGTAACTCTGTGGTCTTTGCCACTTTGTAAGTACTGTGCGAATACTAAGCAAAAACTACATGACAAGTTTCAAGTCACAACTCCTCAGGTCGGAATTTCTCATAATGGATATCTCAATTAACTATCAATTTCAAAGTACCAAAATGAGAATAAAGTCTTCAAATTCTACAACTAAAAATTGTCAAATAATTTTTTTTATACAAAAATAAGAAGCAATTTCAAAATGCACTAAAAAGTAACAAAGTAGGTATTTTAACTTAAAAATGTACTATTTGTACTCTTCATTACACATGAAACTTTCAAACTAACCTAAGTAAATTACTATAATTAATAAGTAGAACAATATTTTTCCACAAATACTAATTCACTCGCGCGCAAATTAAATTAAATTTGATGACATGACAAAAAAATAAACGAAATTTAATTGATAAAGGATAAAACAATTTAAAAATCCCCGACTTAAATAGTTTATGTGACGAGAAATAATTAACGTCCAATTTTTTTTTACCAAAAATAGAAACGACTTCAATATGATCCTTCACTTCATATACATTTGGCACCGACTGACATCCAAATTATTAATTATTTTTCACTTTTTAGTTAATTTCGATTCTATTTTTGGTAAAAAAATTTTTTGACTATTTTTAGTGGTAGGGTGGGTGCAAAGTTCTCTTCAATATAATTGAATTAAGTCACACACACACACATCTTCACGCCGAATCCCAAACAGGGAGAGAGTATTGAGTGCCAAACGGCACGGTTCTGGCATACTTGCCTAGCTTCTTCCACTTTCATAACTCTCCACATAAAAACACGCCAATTTCGGAGACTCTTGAGGCCTCTTTCAGAACACGATCAATTTAATCATGAAATGTCAGTCTGGGTCTCCATCGGTATCTACATCCGTTCACATTCGCAGTGTATATCTGTTTTGGTAACCTTTTATCCGTCCTTCTTTCAATATATCCGAACCACTGGAGCCTTTCTCATTTTTACACCAATACTTTCTTTAATTCGTCCTTTCTTTTCTAATATCTCAATTTCGAACGCTTTCTGAGAGTTTCACACCACATATTTTCCGTAGTGATCTTATCTCCACCGCGTTAATTCTGCTTTCATGCTGTTTCTTATCTCATACAGTAACGTTGGTATAAGCACAGCATTGTGTGTATAGCAAGTCTAGCGTTCTGACTTAGAACCTTGCTTTGCCCATTTTCTTGCAATCATCTTTCATTACTGTGACCAGTGATTATAGCTCGGATGGAGAAGAGCCTATCAGATCAGCATCATCTGCATATAGCAGGCAGTTTACCACTGAATCACGCATACGCATTCCCACATCCATTGATTGTAATCTTTGGAGACATTTATCCAGGTACAGAATAAAAAGGCGAGCTGATATCACGCAACCTTGCTTGACAACCTTGCTTGAAACCGCAGAAAACCTTCCAATCAGCAGCCAGATTAAGTCCAAACACAGGGTAACTGCAGTAAATCGTTTAGCAGTTCCCTAGAATGTCTTTCGACTCCATCATCAGATCGACATCAGACCTTCATTAAATTGTAGTGCTTTAAAATACTAAATGAACAAATTAACAAACGCACTAGTCGCCCCTACGATTTTCAAAAGTTCCCTTCGATTCCTCTAAGATTCCATCATCAGGTCCTGGTTTCCTTATCATGGGACAACACTTGGAATATCTCCATTCCAAAAAAAAAATCAATAAAATCGGTTCATAAACGACGAAGTTATCCGCGACCACACATAAAAAAAACAGATATATTCGGTCGAATTGAGTAACCTCCTTTTTTGAAGTCGGCTAAAAAGCTGTCATATAAGTTGATTAGATCTCTCACAGGGTCGCACATATGAACAACAGAGTTTTCGTTTTCATAGCATTTCCCTACCTCGAAGATGTAGATGTGGTAATGACAGGTTATCAACTCCCTATGTACTTAAACGCAATAAAATCCGTTCGGGGCTTTCAAGCGCGGGCGTTGCTTAGATTTTGAAACTTGAATTTAAAAACTTTATAATTTAAAAAAATCGCGACGCTTTCTGCCGCCCCTGGTACCTTGACGCCCGGGGCCGTGGGCCCCCCCTGCACCCACACTACGCCACTGGCCAAACATAGAACGAAAGGTAGGGGTTTGATTTATTAATTACGTAGGGAGAAAAAAAGATTTCCCAGTTTTATACAAATGTATTCCACACTTATTTTATATCCCCCATGCAGCAGTTGTTTATTAGCAACTTGAGGTATGGTTAGCAGCCACCCTTATCAAGAGGGTGGCGGTGGTACCTCCCCGGTCGAACTACATGAGTTCTACCACCTGGTCAGTTTGGATGGGAGTAGTAACAACTTATGGAATGCATTTATCCACTTCGATACAAAAAAATATATGTGTATATAAGTATGACAACTTACCGCTGATCTTTCTTTGGAACAATTGCATATAGTAAGATGTTACATAGAACATTAACCATATTATCATAAATCAAAACATTTTTAGTGCTCAAATGTTTTACCAGGAAGTAGAGAGGCATTCTCTTGGCCACTGCCAGCTCTATTAAGATGTTATAATGGCACACAACAACACTATTATGCTGAGGTAGTCTAAGCAGTACATCTTGTGTAATTAGCTTTACAAAGTCATCAACACAAGTCACATATTCTCTATTCGACTTCAGCTCACAAATCTGTGTCCAAATCTGGTTTAGAAATAGGGAAAGATCAAAATTAACACTTTGGTTATCAATCAGCTTTGGTAGAATGTTATTAACAATGCGAAGAATGAATTTCAGACATCCATATCCACCACAGTCGAGGACATCTTCCACAAAAACGAATAAGTCAATTACATCATTATCGTTTGGCTCTTCGGAGAGGTATGATATTACTGTGTCACATGCTTTTTCATAGAATGTGTTTTTTAACTTACCACTGCCTTGCTTAGACATATCTTTTCCAATGGTCTTTAGAATTCTCAAATACTGTTCTAAGGTTAACATCTCATTCTTGTGATGTTGGATCATTAGTTCATTTTTGCATATATAATTAATTAAGGAAATTGCAAAAGTCTTTTTGTCCAATGCCAAATCTTTATCATTCAGAAAGACAACACTATGTGTGTAAAGTTGAAGAAGTATATCCTTGACCTCTGGATCATTCATTGGCATGCAACTTAGTGCCTCAAACAGAGATATGATACCTTCCACATCTAGTGCCACACTGCTGCTCAGTAAACATGACAGATATTGCAATATAACTTTGCATTGCTTCATAACAGCACCATTTAAAACAACCATGTATGGTTCTGATCTTCCAAAAGTCTTATTAAAAACATTTATCAAAAAGTTGACATCGGCCAAGCATTGAGTTTTTTGAGCATATGGCCTGTTGCACATGTCAAGAATATTTGTGGCTTTATCATTTATAATGCTCAAGAAAAACGGTATTCCATCTTGTTCATGGCCACTGACATACAAAAGACCAATGTTTATGTTCTCGCATGAACTAGTCATAGTGTCTGCAAAACCATTTTTATCACAATCAGTTAGATACAAATTTTTCTTTATATGTGCAGCTAGAGGATTCATAATATAGGATGTAATAGGGGTCTCTGTATGCATCTGTGGATAAATGCTTACATAGTCCTCCCAAATGAACCCCTTGCAAGAATTCACAATAAAGTTTGATATGTGTGCAAATATTGCCTTCTTAATTACAGGGCTATTGCAGGGTATTCTCAATATGTCATTAAGGATTGTGCAAATTTTCTTGTGTCCCGCCTGAAGCAAAAGTGAAGGGTATACCACATCACCTACAATGTCCGTCAGATAATATAGGGGTACAGGTGACCACTTAACACTCGGAATAGCTTCTAGTATGTTTAGGAGAGATTGTTTGTCATCTAAGGCCTGGGCTATTGCTGTTGTCAGCTGTTTGCTATCTTGGGCATTTTCATACAAGTTGATATCATTGAGTGCATTCAACAGTGTCAATGCCTCAGCTTTGCTGTCCACCTTTATTTCAAGTCTATACATGATGCAGTTAAGTCGCACTTGGGCATTGTCGTGCTGAAGACCTATATTGTAGGCACAGCTTAACCAACAATGCCCGAGATGCTTTACTGACTCAAACAGTTTTAAAGACGGTAGAACAATGTTACTTTGCATCTCTTCTAAGCTGTCGATTAAAATAAAGAAGTTATCCCACATAGTTTTAAGCATCTTCTCATTTTTCTTGTCCCACACCATGACCATCTCTTCTGTGTTAATATTTATGTCTTTCTGACTGCCGGTCAAACTTTCCAATGCTCGTTTTATAAGATAGATGGCCCGTTTCCTGACAGCAGTATCTACAGATTGTAATCCAAAGAGTACTACTTCCCAAAATTCGGAATTTGCTGCGATGCTGTAATCAGCATTTTGCCTCTCTGCTTCATCGGCTACAGGCAAGTAATGATCGGCTAAGCAGCTTAATGCTTTAAGGGTAACTAATTTAAATTCCTTTGCATCTTTCAAGCAGGTCCAAAGCCTATCTAATATGGAAAAGCCAGTGACACCATTATTGAAATGTGGGATCGTGTTGACGAAAAAGAAAGTAAGCACTTTATCGTGCGGACTGAAAACTATGTTTTCCAGTGGAATTTGAAGGAATGGTAGCGACAACTGCTCTTGTTTGCTGATAACTGCGTCAAGGATGCTGCTACAGAGTTTCAAGTCGAGAAGAGCTTTGGGGGTTTCGTTATCCGTCATGGGGTCGTCGGTGGATTCGAACACAATTTGTTTTTGCGGCAACTCGATCCCAGTGAGGATTTGCTGCAGAAGATGTTCAGATTTACTCACGATAGTCTTCGGGTCCAACTGCAGCACCATGTTAGTGATCTCGCAAACCTGCTCAATGTGCTCTTCAGTCACGTCTCGGATCAACTTCGCCGCAAATTCGTACTCGCTGTCGTTGCTACAATCTAACGACTCTTGTTTATTTACAGCGAGCTTATATTTCAAGAAGCGCGACGCATTTTTCAGATGTTTATTTGTAAATGTAGTCCGCGTCATTATTTTAGTTAGTTGCGTGTTTATTATTTCCTCGTCCAGATCTAACGAATCTAGCAAGGCTAATAATTCTTCTGAATCCATATTTATTAATTGTCGGTAACAATAATTTATAATAATATGGAGAGTATAGAGTAGAGTTGAGCACTTCAATCACTTCACCACAAAGCCTCATCAAATGTTTTCTTTACAATACGGTATCATTCATGAAAATTCTCATCGTAAATTCATAATTCTAATTCCACGCGGTTTTGTTTATAATTTACTGATTTACATATTTCACATCCACAATAGATTCTTGTCAAATTTGACATTTTCATTTTGTAAGTAGATAACATAGATGAACACTATATAGCATTGATTATACTACCTATAAACAGATAATCATAAATGGTGGATACTTAAATGTCGTACACATTAGTCTTACAATTGGTATTGGTTGGTACAACAGCTATTAGGATCTAAAAATAATTTAGACTTAAAATTTATGAACTAAACGTCACCATTAAAATTAATCGATTTTAACACCCGAAACCAGTAGTAAAAAGTCTCTACACGCACAGCACAGCTTAACGATCACTATATAAGTACTTAGTATTAACGATTAACTTCTAATCATCTAGGCACACATCACTATAATATTTATGTACCATCTAGGTACATTGACATGGTGACCGGCATATCGAATGGTATTTATGACTATCTACATAATATTCTATTAGTCTGTATCCATAATAAAGACAAACGGAGACCACTGCCTAGAGCCACGTCTTTGCAAGGGGGCTTAAAGATAATGAGCTTTCGCCTTTGGCACTTTACGATATATGGCAGCTGTATAATACAAAAAATATGCATGAATGAATGGCTCATAAAGAAGATAATTATAATCTAAAGCAAAATATTATAATAGGAACGAAGGTCCTTACGAAGGAATACCTTCTTCGTAAGTATTAAATAAATTAACAATATTTAGGAGTCAAATGTTAATCCTCAATCGTGGCCAAAAAGTGTCGTGACAACTTTGACGTCGTCTAATTTTTTCCTTCGCAACGCGCGATACGGAACTTCGTTCCAATCTATACATATAATAAAGCTAAAGAGGGTCGAAAGTCTGTACATGGAAGAAATTCCAAAAAAAATT
>DWNR01005408.1:0-10182 GCA_018250455.1 Polygonus leo
CAGACAAACAGACAAAAATTCTAAAAACTGTTGGGACGTGTTCTGTTATCGATCCTAAGTATCCCCAGCTAACTTTTCTTTGAATATCTTCCATGTACAGACTTTCGACCCTCTTTAGCTTTATTATATGTATAGATAATGTTGTTATAATCACGTTTCATTAATATAGGTATTAAATAACAATCTCTTTATCAGGATGTTCGTGTGTTAATATCAACTCATAATTATTTTAAATAGTGCAGCACTGATAGATAAGCTGACCTTCTTTCGATATGTTTCTTTATTGTTAAAGCAATTAATAGTTTATTTCTGAGAGTAGTGTATGCAGGAAATCAAAAAAAAAATCTTTAACTCCTTTATACTTTGAAAAGACAAGTTTATTCGTAGACTGTCTATCCTAACTTCTTTCAATATATTTATTTCTGTTAAAGTAACAATTAATTTCTCAGTTCCAGTACACGTGTATTTTTTATCTCCTTTAAATACTTATTCAACAATAAACGAAGTCAGGGGTAAAGCTAGTCTAATATTAATGCGAAAACTGTGTATCGTGTTATGATGGATCGATTTCTCAACGGCTTCAAGTTTAAAGGATGATGAAAAGGTGCTTCGATCAGTGATGCATCATCTCGGGTTGGACTTTTAATGTGTTTAGTTTACTTGATATGTTTTAAATAATAAAAAGGCGATTTATGATGACATATTTGTTTACGCGTAAATAAGCCCTTTTCTCTTTTTTCTTTTTATCGTATAAGTGTAGCAAACCAGCATGCAGTCCATGTGATGGTACGTGCTCACTGCCGCCCATGGACATTAGTAGTCATCCCCATTTACGATTGACCCAAGGTTGACCACAAATGCGTTACTACCCTTGAGGACTAAGATGTTCGCCTCGTTTGTAAGTATTGTTCTTCAGAAAAGATGGCTCATCTCCTTAGAGTCTGACGAAATATCTTGCTTATTTGATTGAGCATATTTTGTTTATGAATTGATAGTGATAAATTTTGCATTAGATTTAGTATAGTTTCTTAGTTATTGAACCGTGCATTTTGAATATCGAAGATACTCATGATGATAAACTTTAGGCCAAGGATAATCTAATCTAATATTAGTAAAAATGTAAATAAATGAAACCGGCTTCAAACCATTAAAATTTGTGCGTAACTAAAAAGCTAAAAATAATTGTTTCATAATTTTGATGCCGGTGCCAAATGCTTTTCCACTCCCGCACAGCACACTTGGCACCGACGTCAAATTTGTATATTTTTTTAATTTTTTATATTATTATTTGTGCAAAATTTCCTTACTTTATACGATTTCCTATATCGGTTCTAAAGATACAATCTTATAAAATAGAAAAGAATAATCGAGGCCAGAAATTTATATATATTTTTCTAGTATTCAAAACCGGACAATTTACATAAAACTGCTGTATATTTTTTATTATGTAACAAATGTAGTGCACGCAAAAACAGTATACTAGCGATTTATCGACAAAAACAAAGTTTCCAAAAAAGTTAAACGCATAGCAAAACAAACCACGTTTAATCCGCAAAGCCGAAATATATTCCGAGTCGATGATTAAGCGCCCTCGCTCGTTTTATTCATTTTTATTCATTCTATATTCATGCCAACGCTTGCCGAATGTATTCATAGAGTTCCTTTCAAAACTCTGCTGGAAATTTTTCAACAATTTTACTCTGTACTGCGTGGGGGATAAGACACGGTTGGCAAGCGATAGCGTTTTTTAAAATAATTTAAAAGATATAAAATGTTTATACATTTTAAAACAAGCTTTTATTCAAATTCTTTAAAAAGAATACATTTTTAAAATAAAATACATATTTAAATTAAAACAACCCATACATGTACCCATATTCATATAAACATCCTAATATTATAAAATTGTAGAGTTTGTTGTTTGGTTGAACTCGCTTATCTCTATTGCTTCGAATTGAAAAAAATCTTTCTACAAAAAATCTACAACTAATAGCAGCGGAGCATCAACGGAAAATACTGCAAAACGTTTGCCAGGTCAGCAAGTGTATCATTAAATACAAAATAATCAGGCATTATTTAATTATTTATCACACATCATCGTTTATATTAAATTCTATCCACTGAAATAAGTAATCGGCGTGTTTGTATGAGGAGTGTTATGAAAGTGGAAGAAGTTAGGCAAGTATGTCAGAACCGTGCCATTTGGCACTCGATACTCTGTGCCTACCCCGTTAGGGATTTGGCGTGAAGATATGTGTGTGTGTGTGTGAAATAAGCATTGCGTCATATACATATCATAAAAATTGTGTGTTATAAATTACTTTGCAATGACCGTAACCATATTAAAATATATTCATTGTATGCATGAATATGAAGCTTATTAATTTTTTGATTTGTTATGTGCCCACTATGTTTTTACTATTACAATTTTACAAGTCAATCTAGACTGGTGACTGATGAAATATGAATGTATTTTCTTTTTCATGTTTTTATTTTGATCGCATTTACGTTGATACTTTTGAGGACTCAATAATCACCTCTTGTATAGACATGACTCAAAACGGTACTTATCCGAAAAAAACACCAATTGTCTATATACAACCGTCACACGATGGAAACGAGTGTTCGCGGCAGCGGCTCTGTTCTCTCTTACTTCTTCTTCTGACCTAATTAAGAACTAAAATTAAACTTTACAATAATAAGAGAGCAAAAAACGCCTTCACTTATGACTCAGTGCTGACTCTTAGGATTTTCCGCTCTTTTGACGTTGCCAGCTCGACGCGGAGACACGGCTAATCTGTTGATATTGATACAACTCCCTGGCGATTATTTAAGGATTTTTGCGAACTTTGTCACCACTTCCATTAGGAGCTTTTGTGTTAACTTTCCCTTTCAGTGCGCTGAGCTTTACACATCGGGGTCACGGTTTTAGTAGAGTTAAGGGAAAGTGGAGTAATGAAATTTTACGGAGCGTGACTCTATGTACTTTCTTGCAGGTTCGCCCTTTTAACATGTCCTAGATTTTATCTCATTATAGTATCACGCCAACGATATACCCATTGACCTATAGAAGTTCCTCCAGATTCTATTTGTAGTCATTTGAGCATTTAACAACAAAAAAACTAATCTATACAAATAAATAAGATTGGAGGGTCTGTTTGCAATATAAAAATAACTGCTTTTTACTCAATGCCTATGTATGTATACATGGTACATATACCAAAATAACATTTTTTACAATTTTTGTTTGTCTGTTTGTTCCGGCTAATCTCTGAAACGGATGGAGCGATTTTGACGAGACTTTCACTGGCAGATAGCTGATGAAATAAGGAGTTACTTGGGCTACTTTTATTTTGCAATTATATAATATAATATGAACGTGGACCGAATTCCACGCGGGCGGAGTCGCGGGCACAGCTAGTAGTAACTAAAGTTAACCACGGATAATCTGTTGCCTGTTTTGGGTTTAAGTATGACCGGCAACTACCGAGTGGATATCGAAACTGCTTATAAATAACCGATACGTCGCGGAATTTCGTTTACAGTATTGTACCTATCAGTAGTAATATACAGCCGACAAATATCATTCTGTTTTTGTAAAATTATCGTAAAAATAATAATCAGAAACTCGTTAATATTATTAGAATCAAGCATAGGTTAAACAAATAAACTCATGTTACAAAAACATATTTTTTGTTCCGTTCCCAGGGACGATATTGAGATCATAAATAGCACGTGAACGGGAGTTCTACTCCTAAGTATATTATACATATAAAATATACAAATTTAACTGTCATATTTTATGCCTAATCAGTATTTCCTTAATTTTCGTCAGTGTCAATTGTCTATTTCTTTTTTTACCTATTATATTATCAATTAAAGATAATAATTAAATAGTTGATTTGACAAAAAAAATATCGAAAAGTCGGGAATTTCAGAACTTTTGGAATCCGAAAATAATTCATTCAAAAACTCAGCTTAAAGTTTTTTTCAATTCATAAATTTCTGTCTACACGAACGTCGTGCCTCTCTCAATTCTACATAACTCTGATGCTACCATCTTTTAGATACCATTAAGAGCAATGCCTTTTAGATTATAAGTTCCCCATATCCTTATTCCTCCTCTAGAAGAAAGTAGCTTCTAAGACGGCCTTATTTACACACCCGAAATCGTAACAAACCCACAAAGAAATCCGGCCAAAGTGTCCAATATTGCGACTCGCCCTAAGCCTGGGAACGGGAATCCATTATTCGTTATTTATGGAGTGGCCGCAAAATATTTATCTGTGTCGATAATGCGTTGCCTCGCCCGACGACGGAAATGAAAACCAGCTCCCATAGCACACTTTAGCATTTCTGAAAGGTTCAGAGAAAATATCTTCTGTAAATAAACGACTTTTATTGACACCTTTAAATGAAAAGATGGATGGTCAGTCGGTTAGGGCGTGACTTGGTCTTTTAATCTATCTAAACATTTACAGTATCAATAACGTTATGCAATAAAAGAAAAAGTAGCTATTAAAGAAAAAAATTTGGTCTTGACACAATATAAACAATATTATTTTTATAAAACATATAAAAATAATATTGGGGCTTAGGCCACCTACGTTATACACGTCGCCAAAAATAGTACAAACAATGATAAGTTAAAATAAAAAAAAAAACACAGTAAAGAATAAATAAATTTAACTACTTCATTTTGCTATATTTTAGGCCGCATTTATTAAATTTAATATGCTGTATTGGGTAACCAACGAAAGGACTTTATTAGTGAATTTAGAATATATTAGAATATATATTTTAGTATCAAAGTAACGAGAGGTTACTTTGTTTATTTTGTACATTTCAAAGTGCAAAATCAGACTTGTATTTTTAAACTTATAGGTATTATTATACATTTAAATGTTATATCATGGTAATATTAATTAGTGATAAATACTGTTATAGCTATTGCTTTAATCGTGGCTATTGGCTGTCGCAGTATCAGTTTTAAAAGGCAATGCGTTAAATTAGCTCTATTATTTATTGTTACAGTTCTGGAACATTCTAAAGTTTCTATTTTAACAGTATTCTATTTATTCTATTTTTCTCCTCTACTATTCTATTTTTGACAGAAAAATGATCTAAAAACGTTAATTTGTTTATTTTATATCGTTAATTTGTCTATATCTCAGTTCGGATTAAGTTTAGAGGCTTAAATGGTTTGACAAATTTTGTTTCTTTTTGTGTATAGAATTTATATTTTAATGTTTCGTCAGTGGTCGCTTAAGAGAGCCACTTCTTACAATAAAATAAACATTGCCCTTTAAAACCTATTTTAAGTATATCGTCAGACATCGGACATATATACATCGGAACCACCCATCGCGGTTCACAAAAGACAAGGACACAACATAAAAATACTTATAAACTTCTTTTTTTTACTTAGTAATCAGTGATCTTGAGTTCAAAGTCAGATCCACACACACATAACTATAACACCGAGTAACAATATATAACTTACTCGTTAATCAGCGAAGCGGCGGAGTTCTAAATCATTTATAAAGACGACGTCTAGGGGAGAGAATTTTTCTTGTCTTAAGTAAATAAAAATCCAATCAGAGGCAAATCCAATTTTCATTCCGCCGTCGGATTCACCCGGGATTTCAGTGGGGCTCATTTTTTACTTTTTTTACTTTTCACACTATTTCGTGCCATTCCTTGGGACAGTCCGACTGTCGACAGCTCGTTTCAAAGAACCATTTTACGAGATTAAGCTTGCGCCGCGACCCCCTTTTTCATGTACTCCTTTCTTAACTGTAGCGAAAGTATAGCAATAGATATAGATTTTTGTTTTCCTTTTTTATCGTATATATAAGGTAGCAATAGTCATGATGGTATGTAGTCTCATCTGTCCATGGTCCATTAGTAGTCAGTTTCGTATATAAACATACTCGGCAACCACGCCTCTCCAACGGCAATTGAAACACAAAATGATTGGTAGTCGATCAAAAGCGAGTTAGTCTCGAATTTAAGAGATGTAAATGTTGGGCAAAACTAATTAATATTTAACAGTAGGTACATAGAGTTTGCTTGTTATTTTATATGTCGAAATAGATGGCGCAGTGGGTATCTAATTTGAAATGTTAGACGAAGACTATACTAGATGGCGTTGTACGACAGTGCATTTTATAAATGATAACATTTGGTAGTAATACACCCATTTATTTTTAGTCAAACATTTAAGATATTATCTTTTACGATTGAAGTGATATACCAGACAGACGTACAACGAAATCTTTTATTTTAATTTTTATAGCTTTACAATTTGTGCGCTCCAGTTACAGTCTTTTATGTCTTTCCTTTTATATCTATAACTTTCCAAAAATAACTACATTTCGTTTTATTATATCAAGCCATCACGTCTTTGTTAGAAAATTTACAATTTTACAAATGGGACGAAAGTTATGTACGCTCAGTTCCAAACTTCATACATGTAAAATGTTCCTGTCCCGTGAGACGCATTCTCGAAGCTACCGCAAGTTAGGTCTCTTCGGACAGTCCAGGACGTATATAATGGAATGCCCTATGTGCCTGAAGGAAGTTAGGTGGAACTTCCACACAAATTTCAATTGAGTCGCTCGAAACTTTGGACACGGCAAATTCAATATCTCAAAGTTGTTCTTGTGTAGTGTGTTGTGTGTTATCTTAATTTTTTTATGATTATAAATTTTTACCCTTGTACAATTTGTCTTGAATAGCAACGCTTTTAAGTTTTATTTTTATTTTTATTGTTTAAAGGTAGCAAACGAGCATGCAGTCCACCTAATGGTAAATGGCCACAGCTGCTCATGGACATCATCACCCTCAAGTACAAATGACTCATATCTAAGTTTGATCACACATGCGTTGCTACCCCAGAGGACTAAGACGCTCGCCTCATGTATAAATATAGACGGCAACAACGCTTCTCCAAACCGAAACACAAGAATTGCTTCACGGAGGATCATGAGGAGGTGGAGAGGATCATGGGAGTGGTACCTCCCCGGACGAACTACATGACTTCTACCACCTGGCAAAAGTTGGTAGAACTCATGTAATTCGTTCTATCTGGCACCGTAATTAGTAGTCAGTTAGTTAGATACCTAGTTATTTTAGTAAATTAAATTGATTACTTATAAGAAAACTAGTTGTGCCCGCGGCTCCGCCCGCGTGGAATTCGGTCCGCGTTCATATTATATTACATAATTCTGAAATAAAAGTAGCCTAAGTTAATTAAGTACCTTAACTCATCAGCTATCTGCCAGTGAAAGTCCCGTTAAAATCGGTAAAGCCGTTCCAGAGATTAGCCGGAAGCTTGTTCCGGACAGACAGACAGACAGACAAAAAATGTAAAAAATGTTATATTGGTACATGTACTATGTATACATATAACTGCATTTAGTAAATAGCAGTTATTTTTATATTACAAACAGACACTCCAATTTTACTTATTTGTATAGATTATCAGAGCTAACAATAAGTTCTCAGTTCTGACATGCAACCACTCTTAAATCGACACCCAAAAGGATACACAGGTATGTAAATAATCGGGGCATTATTCAATTTCGTCGCGCCATCTGTGTTCACAATATCCGATGTGGGATACCCGGGAAATTAATACCGTCCAGAAGGTATTGATGTCGTGTGAATGTACCTTTACATAATCGAATGCACAGTTGGATTGCATAGTGTTTGTGAACGATCATATACTTATAGTATTTACTGTTTTTTTCTTCTAAAATGTTGCACTTTATTACGGATTTAATTGATTATAATTTTAGTACAGTTTTTGATTAGCCCAAGATTGTATCACCTTCATGACCATTGGCACACAACTATTGTTTATTGGCAACTCGCGTTTTTAATAAGAAAATATTTATCGGACACAATCAAATAGGAAACAACCGTCTCAACCTCAGGAGCAGCAAGAAGTTTTAAAATTCAAGGACTAGCATTAAATAATTAGGTACTAATATTTACTAACTGCATGGATTAATACACAGTATGAAACAAACGAACAGGATATGGAGGAAAAGTAATCAATTATTAATATTCCAAAATAAGTGTAACTGCATTCAAGTTTTTTGTAAATCTTGTATCTGGATCTATATTCGAACTCTTAAAAATTTGCAAATAATCGGCTTCCACTATTTTTATTCAACCACTTTGTGTATTAAGAATTTAATTTAACATTAACAGCAATAGCTAGCGTCTCTTAATCACTGGCACACAAAAGGATACACAGGTATGTAAATAATCGGAGAATTATTCAATTTCGTCGCACCAACGGTGTTCACAATATCCGATGTGGGATACCCGGGAAATTAACACCGTCCAGAAGGCATTGATGTCGTGTGAATGTACCTTTACATGATCAATGTGTTTGTGGATTATTCAATGTAATTATTTATGTAATTCAATGTATGTAACAAAACAAGTAGTGAGAATTTTATACCAACCCAATTAAATCACCACGCGATGGTCAAATGCGAACCCTTTCAAACAATAACAAAGGTATTCAAAAATACCTTTGTGTTCGTTCAATAAAAAATATTAAGTAACTGTTTAGTTAAATTGGCTGAAACTTTAGATAACTATATAATTATGGTGCGTAAAATTATGATAGTCGAAAGTTTATATTATGTATTTAAATAAATAAATTTCCTAAAGTGTCAATTTAAAATGGACACTTCCGGAAATTTCTATCCAATTTAAACTGAGCTCTTATCTATATTATAAATCGTACAAAGTAGGGTTCAACTTAAGCTGGAAGTTAGCTGTTGTATACGACAAAGAATAAAGCGTTCCGATTGTCACATAAAGTAATTTAATCAGACTGTATTTAACCCTCAAGCGGGCGCGCGGTCATTTAAAACAGCAGCGGTCGCGCGTAATCGAAAAGACCGATAGGATACATTAAAGAAATAATACATTAATTAAGGAATAATTTTTTTTTTGTTCTCAGATACATTGTCGTTGTGTTTAAACTTGTAAAATTATCGAAAATAAATAACTTAACAAAACACAATTAAGTAGGTAAAAGCTTCCTGGTATATAAATTAGACTTAGGTATTGGTTAGCTCATTTTAATCAAAAAAAAAAGAAAAAATATATATAAAACATAATTAAACTTCGGTTTATTTTTCTTCATTGTCAGTTACTTCGTCAAGATAACATTCATTGCAAATAAATGTAGTGGGACTTCTGTACATATTTTTCTGATATGATGTAAATTGTGTCTTCGATTGTTTGGTAAATCCAAGCTGTCTGATCCCTCAACAGATAGAATTCCCTCTGAAACGTGATCAGTAGCTTCTGAACCTTGCTTGGTGAGGTTTGATTCACTCTCCTCGTCTTCTCGTAGTAATTCCGCAAGTAAAGCACTTTATATTAACGCTCACCGACTCTTTTTGTATTATATGCTCATTTTGTAAAATAAAAGAAAACACTATTACAAGATTAATTCGATAAAATTGGGAGCTAGTCGAAGAAATAAAACATCGCGTTGAGCGTCGCGCGTAATTTTTTCGACGACAGGCGCGTGGCGTGCTTTCGACGCCTGCGCTGCCACTTAAACAATATGGATCTATGGGCGGTGAGAGCGTGGTACCATGCCAGCGAACTATTTATTTCGCGCAGAATGAAATGACGACAAACTCCTAAGAATTAGAAATGCCTGTGACGAGTAATAATAATGTTATGAATGAAAATGTTTTGAACGCGGTCGATTCGACTATGCGCGACCGCTTGAAGGTTAAAACTGTTTAGTTCTCACTTACTAAATGATGGGACAGTCCTATTTATTCAAAACGTTTTTTTTTACATTTGGATTGAAACTTATGACGTAACTATGTAGATGATCCGGCAGTTGAAACGTTGTTCTACCTTATAAATTCTAAATTTCTACCCCTTTTTAACCTCATTAGGCGATGAGTTTCAAAAACAAGCGAAACACGTCTTCCATCAATTCAATTTAAGAATGTTAATTGAAAACCATATACAATGTACAGATGTTCAAAATATTATTACTCGTTTTGGCAATTAAAATAGAAGACTTCCATTTGTTTTATGATGTCATACATCTATCTATCTATACATATAATAAAGTTAAAGAGGGTCAAAAGTCTGTACATGGAAGATATTCGAAAAAAAATTGGCTGG
>DWNR01005409.1:0-10182 GCA_018250455.1 Polygonus leo
GGGGGGGGGAGGGAGGGGGGGGGGGGGGGGGGGGGGGGGAGGGGAGAGGAGAGGAGAGGAGCGGTTCGGTTTGAATTATGTGGTTGTCAACAACAACGGCGGCGGCAATCACATTATTCCAGCCGACGCAAAAGTATTATTGCAAACTATTAATTTCTTTTTCTTAAATCGATAAGGCAGAGTTGTCTGATTTAATTATGGCTGATAAGCATATTATTCACACTGCTTTTAAAAATGATTTTTCCCATGAATTTGTATTTGTATTATATGATTCAGACAGTCAAATTAATAATTAAAAAATTGTGTTTCAACTTTTGTAATTACTCAATGTAAATTATAACTTGAATAGAATTAAATGAAATGTCATTTCCAATGTTAATAAGTTATGCCTTGTTGAGTTTTAATTACGAAACTGTTTCGAATTTAATACATATGGAATTAGTTTCATTTAGCTATGTTTAATATAACAGAAATAACATATTTTCCCTTTCTAAAAAGTTTGTAAAATAAAGTTTGTAATTTATTATACTTCAATTCCCTTGGATACTTATGTTGCCAACTACGACATTCACTCATATTAAATAACATCAAACGTAGTAAAACATGTAATGATATACTATTTACAAATCTAATATAATATAATGAAAGTGAATTCTTCAACATTAACTACAGGGAAATGATTCAAGACTCAAGACGAACCCTTTCTTAACAATACATGAATAACAAGGTGTAACAAGAGAATCGTCTTGGACGTCGCTCGCCTGCATTTTTAACGAAAGCTACGAGTATTGTATGCTTGTGTAGGTACGTGTAATTTACAACCCGTCTGTCTATTGTAGGTCTTTCTATATTTTCTCATAGTTTCCTGACGTTTTCATTCAAATAAGTTCAATGGGATTACAGCGAGTAATTTTGTGCTAGTGCTAGCGTGAGGTCTACGGCATGTTGCTTTTCGCTGGTTATACGGATTTGTTTCTATTATTTACTTAACTAAAGCATTGAACGTTATTTTAATTATGGCAAATGAATGTTAGTACTGGAACATTAATAATCATTTATACCTTTCTAAAGATACAATTCAAAAGATAACATAAAAAAATTAAAAATAAATGTGCCCCTTTTATGTCCTCCTGTTATTTTCAGTATTTGTCGTGGTTAAGCGGCCATACAGTATAGCAACACATATACCGTAAGTGTATCATATCATCAAATGTACCTATCACGATTCAAGAGATACACACTGACGGACGTACGAATTGACTACGAAATCTGAGTAATGGAATCCCATACGTACTCCAATATCGTACGTAAATGATATATATAAGGATCAGTCAGTCGATCCTGTCAAAAATTTAGCCCGTAGACCGGACTCCTATTCATTAACCAAAATACTAATAGGTGCTCCCTTTATAGATTCTACAGCGATCATTCGTCACCGTGTTTTAGAAAACTTAACAACGCCATCTAGGCGAAAGTTCTGAAGTTGTAGGAAGGGAGGACCGATGTTACCAGGCATGAAATTTGGCATGATAGAAATCATCCTAGTTTAAAATGAAATCACTTGCGGTTTTAAACCGCGCATAGCAGCCTAAAATAGCAATAGCAGGTTTAAAACGGATTATGAGACCACCTGTTTATCTTAAAAGGTTCATGGTTCGCGCTCAAAATAAATATATAATCGATTTTAAACTGTATGTGTCATGTGCGAGGTTTAAAGTGAAATAATTGATTGAATTAAAATCGCCGGCAGTTTTAAGCTGCGCTCAGCAACTAAATAGTCTGCGTTTAAAACAAAATATTAAACGGTTTTAAACTGCTAACGTATAGCAGGTTCCTCGTTTAAATCATACCATGAGCAGTTTTAAACGACCTTTTGGCTTGTAGTAATTAGATATAATATAATGATGGAGCAATAATTAGGATTATTGGCTTTTAAAACTAAAATAAAAGAAGAATTTAGTAATAATAATAATAAATTATTATTTAAGTCGTTAGTATATGTATTTGGTTCACGAATCTACCGCCTACTACCCTACCTAGTACCCACTCTACTTTACCTAGTAATTGTTTATAAGCAATTAGTGTTCCGTTGGAATACCGTGCTTGACGTCAACCGTAGATTGCCACCACCAATATTTCCAGGGTTTTTCTTTAAAGGTTGTGTTTTAGTATAAGTATAACAATAAGTATAGTTATTTACACAAAAACTGTTATTTTTAAGTAACAGACAAACACTTCAATTGTATTTAAATACATTGACTATAATGGTAGCGTTTGCCATAATAGCAAGCGATAGGTATCCCCAAACGGTTATCACGATAAATTGATCCGTACACTAACATAATAATTAGACATAAATATTGCTGTACCGACATATAATAAGAGATATAGCAGAGTGACATACGGACTGCAAAACCTAAGTAATAGGATCGCATGGGTACCCGTTTCGGGATCCACATGAAACCCAGAAAGGAACGTAAATAAATAATAAAATATAAGGATCAGTAATGATCCTGACAAAAATTTCAACAGACAGATAATCATCAATCAATACTATAATACCGCAGTACTACTAGGCGCTCCCTTTATAGTTTCTACAGCGATCATTCGTCACCGTGTTCCAGAAAACTTAACAACGTCATCTAGGCGAACGTTCTGAAATTATTTGAAGCGGTGACAATGTTACCAGCGAGCCTTCAGGCATGAAATTTGGTAGATTTTTCATTTAGTTATTAGATACATAAATTTAAATTAAATATTAGTTGTTCTTTATTTTCGTATTGCAATAATTAATTTACATTTTGAAATAATAAAATAAGAGACGACCGATGTTACCAGTTAACCGTTTTGAATATTATTTGGTGGATTTATTGATTTAATAATTAGATACATAGATTTAAGTCCTCGTTTTTCTCCTGATTACACGGATTAGTTTTTGTCATTTTTGTCTTGCAATAATTAATTTACGTATTGCAATAATAAAATAAGGGATGGCCGATGTTATCAGTTGACCTTTAGGGATATTATTTGGTAGATTTTTTAATTTAGTCATTTATTTAGAACCATAAATTTAAATCCTTGTTTTTCTCCTGACTATAAAGATTAGTTCTTCCTAATTTTAGCAGTATTAATAGGTGCCCCCTTTATAATGTCTACAGCGATCATTCCTCGCCATGTTTTAGAAAACTTAACAACGCCATAGAGGCGAACGTTCTGAAGTTGTATGAAGGGACGAACGATGTTACCAGTGATCCTTCAGGCATGAAATTTGGTAGATTTTTCATTCAGGATTTAAGTCAAGTTCTTATTGTTTTCCTGACTATAAGGATTAGTTGTTGCTTATTTATTAACAATATGCTTTCGTCTATATGTACATGTATTTATTGCAATTTGGCCTCAAGTTTTATTATTAATCTGGTTCTGCCCGCGGCATATTTTTATTCTTATAAATGATATCGCAGACTCTTATGTTGTATTTTGGTAGATCTAAAATTCCCTAGTACATTAGTTTAGAGTATATTAGCTGGTTTGCGCGGCGCACGCGAGCAAAGCTCATAACAGGCGAGGTTTTTGTATAACCGCGCGACCTCCTCAACAGTAATCGTTATATTTCAGTCGATTTACATACGACCATTATGCACTATTTACCTAAACCTTCCTCAAGAATTGCACTATCTTTTATTGAGAACCGTACAAAAATCCGTTCGGTAGTTTTTAAGAAATACAATTTTATACAGACATACGGCTTTTGAGGACTTTGTTTTATTCTATGTATAGATGGAGTTGTTTCTATGTAGTTAGTACATGCTGGCAGCATCAGCAGACTGGCATTATAAAGATAACAAGCATTAAAATGCTACTAATAATTGCACTTAAATTTGAATAATATGTGTAGATAACCAGATTTAAATTCATTAATCGTTTTGGTGAAACTACAAATCTGAGATTACAAAGACAACTTACATTCTTTTACAGGCCGCAGAA
This sequence comes from Polygonus leo, assembly GCA_018250455.1. NCBI lineage: Eukaryota > Metazoa > Arthropoda > Insecta > Lepidoptera > Hesperiidae > Polygonus > Polygonus leo. The sequence continues at coordinate 3,985 of DWNR01005409.1, forward strand.
TGGCCCCTAATAAAGTGCTTTGAAATTATAATTAATTTGTCACACCCCTTCTGAAGGACTATAGCTGGATATAAGAGTGAAAGTTGAGTGATGGATGAACCACGAAGGTGTGCAGGCTATGCGGCATTTTAGTGAATAATGTATAAGTTTGAACTGGGTCACGTTATTTTGTGGGTAATTCAACTGTTATTTATCGACTGATTTTAAATTTGGAATTATTTATACTTCAAGTTTGTTTAAGACATGCATACATTCAGAGTTTATTGTTTGTAACAACTTAATAATATTTTGGGATACTGAAATATTTTCCTCAACTAAACTTAAATGGGGTAACTGTGTTATAAGCTACTACATTTGTTATATTTAATCTCGTCTGTCTGGACATTTATTCACAAAGTATGACTTTTAGTGGGGAAGCCGTCACATGAGGACTAATTACACAGGAAAAGAAATATTCTTAGACAAGATCATTTTTTGTTTATTGATTTTTTTATTTTTTATACCTTAGACCAAACTTCCTTCCTTAGAACGAACTTACTATAAATAAATATATCTAACTTTCAAATTATATATTTAACAGTTATTCGCCTTCTGTCTCCACTGATACTTTTGGATGCCTATCACGTGATTTGGTTGTCTATTGACAACCGAGTTAAGTAATAGTTTGGATTAACAGGTATCCTACCTAAATTTTCAGGACCGTAAAAGAATATCCCCTATCGGTATCACTTGGCTGCGTAAGAGACACCTAAAAGGGGGTTTCCGGGGTTGTGGGCGACTAGAGTGGGAGCTCGTATCGTCCATCCAGCGGCCGCGGGAAAGACCATGGTGTGTGTGGCCTCACATTGTCGTAGACGCCTGGTGTCGGTGGTGGTGGCAGCGCACATTCCTGCCAGGGACGAGCCCGGATGGGGCATTGCGCAAGAGGACTCTGGTTGCGTTCCGTTGGAGATCCCAGAGTCGTCTACCGAGGCGGCTTTAATGCGGTAAGAATCCCACATAACCCGGCGTCTCTCCCAAGGCGTCAGGCATCTTAGAAAGGTTTCTCCCCGAAAAAAAAACAAAAAAGGTAGGATACAACTTGATAGGATACTATAAGTTAAGTTGAAATTCGTACCATCGGGTGGACTGCATGCTCGTTTGATACCTTTACACTATAAAAAATAGGACTTGAAATCAGTTTTTAGTTTCTGTAAAACGAAATATTTTTTCGATTGGGGGGAAAAGTAAGCCATAAATATACTGAACGATATTTATACCGTTTCAGTAATGACATAGATCCTTTGAATGACGAAGTGGGTCACGTTGAACCGCTTTTACCTATATTTATCTGTTTTAACGTGGTATACATATACCACCTGTTTTAACATTAAAACAAGTTTTGAATGATCCCCGGTCACAACGAAGTTCCTTTTATTTTAGAAGCATCAATTACTTTTATAAAAAAAAAAAAACTTAAGATATGTTTAACGCCTCTCGAAGTGTTGTGAGAAGCCAATTATAACCGAAGAGAGTCGAACGAAAGGGGGCAGCCGAGTCTTTCAGCGTGCGGGTATCGAGAAAAAGTCTTGTTACGCTATTTTCTATCTCGCTCCCATCCCACTCAGTGCGTGTACCATGCGTGTACCGTTCGTTCCAATATTAACAAAGTCATAATCCTATTAGAATCTACTTTTAATGAGTACTTGCAAACTCTGAACATTCTTATTCAAAGGATGCTACAGATGCCAGTAACAATAACCATTTATTATTAAGTAGAAAGAATTATTTATTACATCAATCACTTAAGTAATCTGTCAAGTGTGGGTAGGTTCCGCACACGGAAGGTTTTTTTTAAAAAAAAAAAAACGAAAAGTACCGAATCGAATGCCTACAGTTGACGTTATAAGTTTAAGCGTTAGATGAAAAAATAGATGGCGTTGTTCTATATAGATTTTTCAAAATGAAATAGAAGTTACAAGCCTCTGCTAGACAGATGGACGGACAACGAAGTCCTACAGGGTCCTTTTGGCTTCGTTTGTGTACGGAACCCTAAAAACATCAAACAGTCACAATCAAAAAGACACTAATGTAATATGCACTGAACAATTTTAACGTTACGGGAATGATATCGACCGTATGAATGACGAAGTGGGTCACTTCGAGCCGCTATTTCCGGTTACATTTATCTGTTTAAACATTTATTGTCGGGTGGTACAATTTGTATGATTGTACATTTATTGTTAGGTGCTAGAGCGTGTACAACCCCGAGGCGGTATCACTGCTGTATATATTTTAGCCGTCCATGTTTACCAACCTTTTAAAAACCCACTACTATTAGAATCTTCATTTTTTGTCGTACAAACGTAGCAAATGAGCATGCAGTCCACCTGATGGTAAGTGGTCATTGCCGCCTTTAGACATCAGTAATCATTCAAGCATAATTAAATCATACCCAAGTTTGATCACAGATGCGTTGCTACCTCTGAGGACTAAGATGTTCGTCTCGTGTATAAGAAAACCAAAAATTGCTTCACGGAGGATTATGAGGGTAGCGGTGGTATCTCCCCCGTCAATTTAAGCGAGTTTTACTATCAAGCATCTTTAAATGAAATGAAATTATTTGTCTATTAGAATTATGTTATGTTAATTAACGTAAGATTATGTTAATACCATTTAACTTCTAATACAATTAACTTAAACTTTATTAACTTAAGGCTTTTGAACACTACTCGAAGCACCACTCACCGAAGTTTGAAAGTCCATCCACAGCAATTGGATTCGTGGCGATTTCCAACAGTTCGGATTGCGCGTTTCTTTTTACTACGCACGTGCAAGATATGAAACGAGCTTGGAATTGGAAGATGTGGAGTGAGAATGGGTTCTTCAAAAAAGGTGCGAAAAGAGCTCTCCTTCAAAGCAGGAGTTTCAACTGTCCATGAGCGACGGTGAACACTTACCATCAGGTGGCCCGTCTGTCTTATTGCTAGGTTAAAATATATATAAAAAAGTTAATGAAATGGACGACATCCACTTACCATTAGGTGAAAAACATGCTCCTAAATTTGGTCGCAGTCGAAAGTCACTAAGAGGTATGTGTAAGTTGAACAATTTATCGTACCGGTAATGCTATCGATCCTATGAATGACGAAGTGGGTCACGTTGAGCCCCTATTTCCGATTACCCTTATCCGTTTTAACATATTTTTACTCAGGTACAAATCGAATTTCACACCAATGAATATTGTTTTGGCGTCGACCTTACCGTTTCATTTACTTTACTAACGTAGGCGGAGCTATAAGAACATTCGCATGATATATTCCTGCTTGTTCGTCATTGACGGTAAACGTAAGGATGTTATGTGGTAGGCCTCTTTGTAATATAATAGCGGCAGCATAACAGTCACGTACATTTTTCTATTAACGATAAAGTAGGGTAATGATTCCTAGTCCTCGGACACAACATCGCTCCTATGATCAACCTCATGTTACATATGTCTTAAGGCTCGATTATGAAGATGTGATAAGTTGTACAGAGAGTTGTGCGGCACATCGGGCAGATATTTTAAACATGAAGTCATCTAAGAAAGTGTTCGAATAGAAATATTTGATTGAGAATCACAGGTAGTATTGCCTGCGATGGAATATACTTAAAGCTGACGACAATCATGTTGTGCACGCTAAGATGCATGCGGCGTCCTCCGTATTTAAAAATAGTACCATGACATGTACCTACATCAATTATATTATTTAGTTAGTAAGTATAACTTCCCAGATTTCTCTAGCGGATCTTCAAACTTAATTCTCTGGGGCAGCTATGTAGGTATTTATATTCTGACATGGACAGAAACTTATCCCATAGATATCTATTATGAACTCCACATTTGAGACGACGTATTTCTATACGTTGTTATATCCCTGAGGATTCCTTTAATGAGAATGTCATATAAATAAATTTGTACTGCAACACGTTTCAAACGAGAAAACAGAGTTAGAGACTGCCACTAAATATCACATATTAATCACCATAAACCCATTACTCCTTACCTTACTCCTCTCAGAATAATAAGCATCAGGCATTAATCCACCGAGGTAGTCAAGTACGCATAGGTAGATTTTATAATCAGAGATGTCTTTAGATATTTTAATATGTAGTTTTTCTTAAGAAATAGATATTTTACTTTATCGAAAAATGACAAGTATTTTCTATAAGTTATTTCATATACAACTTAAAATGAGAGGTGAAACTCTGGCTAAAAGTGTTAAAAACCGATATCTTAACCGTCAGACTATTACTACCGGAACTGTAATATAGTGATTTAATGCATCGCCATCCGAAACAAATAAAGTGAAAGAGTAGTAATTTTACAGATAAAGTTAAAGCCTCGGAAATAAAACATTCACGTTTAAATTGTTATGGTCAAGGCATAGAAAGGAAGTATTCAGCACGCAAACCAAGTATTAAATTTGCATTCGCACCAAGGAACTTTAACACGTTAGGAAATTTATGGACGAACTTCTTACCCTGTTTAAATTGGCCTCATTCATTCAATACGCTATGTAGTAATATTTAGTACTTTTTATTTTATGTAATTGTTGGAGCATTATTTACAAAATTTCCGATTTTGCATTTATAAACATTATAAAAAGTAAATAAGTATGTTCATCAATTAAATATACCCACATATTTGTCCACAATTAATTTACAGTTTCTCTTAGTTGAACATTTTATAAAATAAATAATATTAAAATTATATAAATATTGATCTCATTCATCCATTATGCTTTGAAATGTTAAATATTTAAGTACTTTTTGTTATTTTTATTTTATGTAATTGTACTAAACGAGTGTGTCACATATCAGTCCACTTGATAGTGTGGCTGCTGCCCATGACATCTAAGACTACCCTCGCATGTGTAAAAGGGACTGTTAGTGTAGGTTAATATGAGGTATTTACAGGAATATTAATAATTAAAATTCCATCGTAATATTAAAGCCTCCTAAGACTCTCCTTATGTTACTTATCGAAATATTGTTATAAGAATATAACAAACGCGAGAATAATGACCAGGTGGCAAAAAATATTCTCAACAGGCTATTCTGTGTATTCTGTTTGTTACAACAAAATATATACGAGTTTTAATTATCTATGATATAAATGTCAGATAATAGTATATTTAATTTTAATAGTATATTAAATTTTAATAATATATTAATTTGCAGGTGGCAGAACTCGTTTAGTTCGAACGGGGAGGTACCACCGCCACCCTTATAATCCTCCGTAAAGCAATTCTTTTGTTTTGATTTGGAGAGATGTGGTTGCCGGCTATAATTATGCACGAGGCGAACATCTTAGTCCTCAGTGGTAGCAACGCATCTGAAATCAAACTAAGGTATGATTTAATTGTGCTTGGGATGATTACTGATGTTCATGGGTGGCAGTGACCACTCACCACCAGGTGGACTACATGTTCGTTTGCTACCTTTATACGACAAAAAGTTCTTAATTAAAATAAAATATTTATTAAAACATGTATGGAATATCAATTGCCTTATTACACTTATTTATAGATAATTTATTGAATTTCCCGACAAGACAAGAAACTTTTTCGTAGTTACACAGAACAAACTGTTTCGTAATTGAACTGTTCCGAGTAAGACTGACAAGTTCCGGCTAGCAAACTAAATTTACTATTAAGACTGGAAAGCAAATTGGAACTACTATTCCATTACTGTGAGTCAATACCCAGCTATTGAGTTTCTTATACCTATAAAAAATAAAGTTTGCATTTCATTTTTCAGTTTAATTGCATGATTGAATGTTAACCCATTTTTCGTACCTCGCTAATGAGTATAGAAAATAATATTTAATTTGTTGTGCATCTATAATGGCATGTATTAATTGACCCAACCATAAGTAGGCCAATCTTGCAATACTAAATAGCAATAAACGGGAAGACATGAAAATGAATTCTATCATTTGCTACTTCAGTTACATTAAAAAATAATCGATAAAGTTTTGTTCCGTATATTATGACTGATTCTATTGAAACTTGATTTTATCGTTGTAACTAATAGGAAAATGATTTTAACTTTAAATGAATCGAGGAATATTACTCCAATGTTTTATTATATGTATTATCTATACATATAATAAAACAGTAAAATGATTCTGTTTGTTCGGACTAATCTCCGAAACTACTGGACGGATTCGAATGA
>DWNR01005410.1:0-10182 GCA_018250455.1 Polygonus leo
GTTCCGTTCACACACAATTAGATAAGTATGTTTGGTTTAATTTCATTCTGGAATTTTCGAATATCTCTCATTTATATATATCTAGTAGGAATTTACTTTGTAGTTTGTTCTGTACATACCAACTTTCAGCACAAGTTTTACGATAAGTACCTAAGGGTTTTAGTGAACGGAACTCTAGAAATATAGAAAAATTGCGGGAACTAAGGAAGTAAATGACGAGAAACTAACTCCCATAACTGTTGCTGTCTCTAGAATACTTCCCTATACGAGCATACGAGTATAATGGCTGAGTCGTAAAATGAGGTATAAAAATATATGTTCCCTACTGAAGTACTGGTACTTGCTTTCCTTATTTTATCCTTTCCATACTTAGGTGTCATCATAAAAAGAACATTTCATATTTGGATCAACTTATAGGTATAACGTACTGACTAAATAATATTTGCATTTGAGATGCACTTCATATTATTGTCATCACAACCCAGGTGTCCTTTTGCTAGTTGGTAGAACTCATATAGTTCGTCTGGTGAGGTTCCACAGTCACCCTCATAATTGTGTTTCGTGTAGCAATTAATTGTGTTTCGGTTTGGAGAGGCGTGGTTGCCGTCTACCTATACTTAAACGCGAGGCGAACACCTTAGCCCCCAAGTGTAGCAACGCATCTGGGGTCAACGTCAAATATGATTTAATCGTATTGGGGAATTACCACTAATGCCCATAGGCGGCAGTGACCACTTACCATCAGGTGGACTGCATGCTCGTTTGCTACCTTAAGACGTTAAAAATAAACCTTATTGTTCCACTGCTGGGCACGGGTTTTCTCTCACTCTGAGAAGGATTTACGTTAAAGAATACCATGTTAGCCAAGTGCGGGTTGTTAGATTTCACACGACTTGGATTTCTTAATGATGATTCGTGATGAATAAACTTAATAGCTCATGTAATTTTGTGACAGGGTACCCGTACTCAATAGTAAGGAAATAAAGCGTTGAGGTGATTATAATGATGATGATACATGCGTACCAATTTAATCTTTAGGGTTAGCAACAAAACTTTGATCGACCTTAGATAGGACTTGAATTCTAGGTTAGTTACAAATACTTATTCATGGAGCGATGGTGACCGCTTAGCAATAGTTAGGGAGCACTGAAGCTTCACTTCAATGCCGGCTGTGCATTTATGCCCCAGAGTTGCAAATGTCCTTAGCCACTTTCTATTAGGTGTCCAACCGGCTTTACTACTTTGGTTACAGTAATAAAAAGACAAATCATTACTATAGTGCGATTCCTTACTTTAATACCAGAATACCAGGTGAACGCGTTACAGTTTTGAAGAGACGTGGTAGGCGACTATATACAAAAGAGGCGAATACTTAGGGGTAGTAACGCATTTGTTGCTAGATTCAATCGCATTTTGATTGGTAGCAAATGTTTATGGGCGACAGTGAGATTCCTTACTAGGTGCAGAGGCAGTGACTCGTTTGCGTTGCTTTTATATAATAAAAAAGAACAATATAAGATTAATTCATACCAACAGTCATACTTTACTTCATAGCAATAAGTTCAGTCAATCAGAAGTTATACGGGTAATAAATTCTCATTACTTTGCCCATTACCTACATTGTTCCTGCGAGAAGGTTATTTGTTTGTTGGAAAAACTTGTACAGAACAAAACATGACGTGATATACCTACCGTGAAGAAGAAAAACATTCCTTATTAAAGGGGATAGAGACCCGTATAATAATCTACTTAGCAAGTATTACACAAACAACAAGGAATAACTTTGTCTAATAAACATGTAAAGGAAGGATATTAAACAGTCTCACTCTTTGAAGAAGATCAACAAAGGATCCACACTTATTTACGTAACAAATGTGAATTTCGAATGTATATTACCAACATACGAAATTGTTGTAGAATTTAGGCGTATGCGTATACGTAGTCGGCGGGAATTTTCGCGGCATATATTAACATGAGAAGGTGAAGCTACATATTTTTGCATATTGCGACAGTAACCGCGGTTCATATAAGAAAGAGAATTTGTATGATAATTTTCATTTTGCATTCACTTGGGTTATTCTTCTTCGTGGGTTGTTGTGGATAGCGCTCCGGGGAAATTCAGCGGCATGTCGCGTATTATTGGTAGCAACGATGTAGATCATGCTAGATGGGGCAGGCGGGGGAGCGTAGCGCACCTGATATTGTTTTATTATGTGGAACGACCCTCAATCAATAACGCCTGTTCAATGATATTTTATAACCTAGCGCTCCATTTTCTGTTATTTTATAAGTTGTTGGTAAACAGCTCTTATATCCTTACTCAAGGATACTCAAGGATATATCCTTACTCAACACTATAGTATTGAGTCTTGAAAACAGACGGGGTATTGAAAAATGTACAAAGTATGAAAAATGTACATATAAAAATATAAAGATTTTATCGTATTATATTTAATCTATACTTTGTTGTAGATAAGCGTGTAAACCTGTTGAGAAGCGGCTACTGCCGCTGATCACATCATGTCTAGGATACACAGCTAGGATAGGATTTTTACAAATATGTTGCCATTTCTGAAGGCAATGATCCCCTCTTGTATATGTATGGTTGGCAACCACAATTGTATACGAACAAATTTAAATGGCTCATTAACAAGTGGTATACGACAGAAATTGGTGTAGTGCAGTTTATCTATACTTCTTTTAATATTTTGTTTCCGAAGCTATAAAAATAAATACTAAAACAAAATGTCAAACATTAAGGACGTCTCCATTCAAGAAACAAGTAAAATGGTACAATCCATCTAGTGATAGATTAAAGAATAAATAACATTACAATTGGGTACAACACCATCTATTGGTAGTAATAAACCCTTCGTGTGCGCACATGGCGGATTTTTATATTTCATACAATGCGGCATACGTCTCATCTAGATCCCACAAGTCCACATGAATGTGCCTCTGTAACTCTCAAACGTAATTTTCATGTTGATAGACCGGCGGCTATATCAATATCAGTAAAGCCGAGCGTACGGCAGTCGCTTTAAGAGTGGTAGAACTCACGCAGTTCAACCGGGAGGGTACCACCGCCACCCTCATAATCCTCCGTGAAGCAATTTATTGTGTTTGGGTTTGGAGGGGCGTGGTTGCAGGCTATACTTCCAAACGAGGCGAACATCTTAGTCCTCAAGGGTAGTAACGCATTTGTGGTCAACTTTGGGTCAATCGTACTTGGGGATGACTGCTAATATCCATGGGCGGCAGTGACCACTTCCTACCAGGTGGACTGCATGCTCGTTTGCTACCTTTACACAATAAAAAAAAAAGTTATTTAGTATTAGTTAACTTTTACGTAACTTATGATCATCTTACCCTCCCCAACTCGGATCTTATTACTTGGTTAATTTGTGTGCAGTGAATATATTAGAATTACCTATATATTTGATATCCCTTTTTGATAATACAATATAATATATGTGTTTCTCGACAGATAGAATCTTAAAGTTATACTTCGAGTATACTTCGGATGTAGGTATATTTTCAAAACCAGTTCGATAGCTTCAAAAGTTTCCTTAACTGACCAAAAGTTACCTTAAAAATATATGTATTTCTGTATCAAGGTTATATTTTACTCCTAGTAAATATCTGATCATTAAAGGTGCCAACTATAATATTGTACATAGAACTTTGTTACTAATTTTAATTAAAAGATAATTAGTTTTAATACATAACATGAAATTAAACTAGAGAATCTAGGTTATTAGACGTGCATCCACGTGTTTATCCATAAACGAGGGTCTTGACTTAATGAAGAACAAACATTTATACTTTTGTTTGTGTACATGTACAAAGCTCACAGGGATTGAAAAACAAACACAATAAACTTTTTGCAGTCTCATTTAATTTATTCATTTGTATTTATTTAACTAATATAGGTACATCAAAACACACACTGCGTAACAAATTAGACTGGAAGATATGTCGAGTACCAGTGATACAACATAGTACAGGTATACTACAGGTAGAATTATTGCTGAGGATCCTTGTTCCCGTCCATTCGCCGTGAATTTTAGCGTTTCGGCAACAGTATTTGATACCAAGCCACTGGAGTGTAATTATCTACAATATAGACCGAATATTACGTCCGAATGCAATGAATAAACGGGAAGAGGACTAACCTATCATCTAAATTTTAAATGGATATGTTTCGTTCAACCACGAAGCCATCTAACACGTAGATAAAACGTAAATCTAAATGCTGTGTAGATAAATATTTTAATATTGTCATTGTTCATATAATTTAATTTAGTATTTATATAATATGTTACAATTAGACCACTAGATAGAGTATAAAATCAACTTAGCTTAGATTTATTTGCGTAAGCGTTACTAGAATGACGAATATTAACCTGACAGTTAGATCAGGACAAATATACATATTAGTCGTACGTTATACAAACATAAAAGTTATAACTTTACAAACACTCAATCTAATAAATAAATTTATGTTATGTATAATTCACTTTTTCTAACGAGAACAGCGTGGTGAAAGTTTGAAGCGTCAGGTATAAATTATTTTAAATAATATGTATACAGAAAGTAATGAGTTTGTAGCATTGTTTGTGCTTGTAAAAATACAATCATTCAATAAATACCATCTAACATAAGTTCGTATTATTAGAAATAGCACAGATTTAAATCATAGAAATGATAACATTTGTATCGCCTACGCTAAGAAGCATGAAACGCATGTTTGCACTTAGCGTCAGACATCTCACTGAATTCAATTAATATGTTTGAATTAATGACGATACAAGCACATACTAGGAAAAATAATGTAAATTGTCTTGTTCTCAATGATATTCAAACTAGTCATAGTTACTGACTGAAGTCATTCAGTCCTGCGATTTTAGTAGTTAAGTAATTGTATGCATACTTCGGAACCTAAATATTTTATTCGGTTAAAAATACCATTTGTATTTGTAACTTATCTATATGCATGTTTGATCGACATGTTATCATTCAAAAAATATTTAACAGACTTTTGTCTACAGACCAAATCTATGATTTAAATCCATGTAAAACAAAAGAAAAAAGTTCTTCTCTATTAACGTACTCAAAAGAAAAACATTTAACTAGGTGCATAACATTGTGCTACTTTTTATTATTTTCTTTTATATTCGGTATAATTAAACACAGAGAGTGACAACAATTATGGACTTTTAGTAGACAACATTAAAGCAGCTTGTAAAAAAATCTAGTCTAGTTAACTATATACATATATTACACCACGTTACAAGTAGTTAGTTATTAAATAAAAACTTATTCTAAGTAAAATAATTCGTAATAAAACCGAGTACAAATTTTCAGTAAATTTCTATAAAATTTTCAGATGGTGATATTTAATTAATATTGTCATTGTACAATGCGTAAAATATTTAGCACTTATAAGATTTTTTAATGAAATGACAACTTCCTTAAGCAAAGATGGTCAGGATAAACTAGCGTGAAATCGCGTCATCAACAGATTTACACTTAAGATATTGCAAAATTGTCTGTAACTACTACGAGTAAACTCTAATCATGTTAGCTTTTTACCAATTATTAGATCGTTTTTCCCGCGTTAAGCTTCGGTACTGCGTCCTAAAACTCACCCCTCGTACATTCGCGAAAGGAGTACGGACGCAATTTTTAACTGCATTGAAGTTATCACAATGTGTCATTATAGAAGTAAGAAAAAATAAATAACATGAATTAATTGTACCAACCTAGAAGTAGGTCGGTACCATTAAATACTTCTTGACTTCCTCTATTCGACCACGCATTGTTCTTTATTAAGTTTTTCTGCGAGGCAACAAATCAACAAACAAATGGACTTATAAAAAGGTTTTATTTGTAAAAGTGATTTCTATCGGCCCACGAACGATTTATTAGCGTGACAATAAAAACGCCATTAATCCAAATTGGAGTTAAGCACAATGTACTGACTCATAGGGCCGTATAAAATGAACTCAAAATTGAGGTCGACCTTGAGTGCCGTTTAAGCACTAGATAATGGACTGAAAGCCGAACTCAAGTTCGATCTCAATCTCGAGTTCACTTTACGGCCCAAATAAATGAATCGTTAAAACAACTGAATGCTAAAATATATCCATGAATTGGACGTTTTTAATTAATTAATTTCTAGATGTACTTCATGGATATTTAAAAACACTTTTACAAGTGTATCAGGTGGAAATAAGGTATTTAAAATTAAATTTAAAATATTCTGTAATGTTCTATCAGTTACCAAAAATATAAAATACTATAGTTTGTAATAAAATAAATTTAGTATTTCTTCTGAGACAATATTAGCTTACGCTTATAAGTGCATAAATATTTTCGCAACTGTACTTTCCGAACAGATTTTTGAAAGCCATTGGACTAGTCCTATGGTGGCCTAAAGATGACATACAATGCTATAAATTGAAGCAAATTTAAAAATAGCTCATGATTACAAAATATAACAAATTCATTTATATTCAGTTCGTCTTCTTTGTAACATTTTAAAACATAGTAGAGCATGAAGTAGGTATTAATACTAAACATTTCTAGTTATTACATTACACGCAAGAGCTTACCTACGTATTCAGTTACTTCTAAGAGAATCAGCTACTGTACAACTATGGCACTGTTAGAATATAATTAATTCGTGAAATGATATAAATGGAACTATGAAACATGATTCATTAGATTACGTCAAACATCTTGAGTACAATAAAAGTACCAAATATTCACTCACTTACAACTGCCTATATTTAATATTGGCAAATGAAGTAAATGATGGTAAGCGTTACGGTTATACAATACTTATCTTAAGGAATGTTAATATTAAAGCCAATCTATCAACGTCACCACTTAAATTTGATCAATCGATTTTAACATAGCATAGTTTAACATTTCCGCCTCGAATTTTAAATATCAAATATGTAAAACTGGTTTTTGTGTTAAAAGCGGCTAGTAAATTTCATATTTAGATGTGACCAACATTTTGACGTTATGTGTAATTGCCGCCGATAACCGCCAAGCCATATCATTGAAGGCTCATACTAATTGTTTATAGTTTACACAACGTTTTGCTAAGTATAATCCTACTAATAAGGTCGAATTTGTTCTTTTAGTCGATATCTCCTTACCTTAGATCAGACACATATAATGCTTTTCACAAAAGACAGCTTTAGGAAACAATCTACTTTCTAAATATAATATTCACTAATAACAAAGAATTATAGTCTTTACTTCGTACGTTCTATACTCGTCCTTTTATGTAATTATACCTCTGATGTGTAATCCGAGCACCGAATTTGAAAAGTTTATACTGTTTTAATCCTAAAAGTCCTTAAGCTACAACGTAACGTATTATGGCAACACATTGTTTGGTTAAAGATATGAATACTCTTTACGTTCCCTTATGTAAATCGGTATTGCAATATTCCCACTATAAACGAATATAAACATCACGAAACAATGGAGAACCCGCAAGTGAAAACAATCAAAAACTGTTAAATATGTAACATTTTAAAGTATGTAAATTAAAACACAAAATCCTCCATGAATATTATACGGAAGGCATTGAAAAAATAACAGCGCCGCGCCACGATACATTTCCGTTTCGGCTTTTAAAAAATAACCACATAGATTCCCTCTCACTACGTGTTACGCATTGTTTCTGACAACCGGGTGGTAGCAACAAAAATTAATAAAAACGTACAACATCTGGGAACGGATATGTATCGGTAGGTATATTTATAACAGGTACTTTTTTCACTTCTCAAATATGAATAATACTTTTATGACATTTATCAAACAAACATTCTACCAAACACATCAAATTCGGAAGTCTTTAACTTAAATACCGTTACTTAATTTCATGTGTGAAAATTAACCATCAATAGTGGTGATGACGATATAGGTATTAAATCATTAATCACAATACCGTATCGGGGTCATTGGTCGAATTGGTGTCGTAATATCAATGTGTTTTCCGCTTGACTTCACACTGGCAACACAACCGCGTAGACCTGTATATAGTGCAGCTGGCAGTCCCAGCGGCAAAGATGGCGAACCACCTGTCAAATAAAATGTAAAATTATATTTTTTAACACCATAACACCTAAATAACACCTTATACACTCATAGTCCCACACTAGGATTCTCTGTGTCGTGGATGCCATGGACACACCCAAGACGTATGCACAAACACCCAGACCCAGAACAGAAATCCAAATTCATCATAAAAAAATATGTCTGATCTGGAATCGAACCCAAGGCTTTCTGCGCGGCAGACCGGTATGGTAAACACTGCGCTACGCGTGTCGTCAAATAAATCATTGCCAAGTCTAATAAATCCGATGAAAAACTACGACTTCAAAAACAAAAAGTACAACAACTGAAAGTACTCGAACTGCAAAAATCAGACTTTTATGATTCGTCAACCGCAAGAAGTAGTTAGAAGTACGGTCGGCTCCTTTCAATATAATATCTCGAGTTAGAGTAAGTAGGAATGACAAACGATTGAAACTTCGACGGGAATATCAAAGCTAGACGCCACGAGCGCAAACTTTGTACATTAGTCAAAGCTTAGAACTTGACAATAACGTAAGGCAAATAGAAAGTATCATACCTATCCACAATTTAGGGTTTGCTTTCGAGGGCACTAGTAGCGATTGGGAGTACCCCCTTACTGGTGGTGTGTCATCGACTTGGAGCATAGCGAGCCTCTTCCTCCGCCTTACTGATGCGGTATGCCAGAGTCCATCATCTACTCGCATCTTAGATTCAACGCTTTGGAACCAGTCTTCGTGTACAGCAGAATTGACCTCCTTCGCGTCGGTGTCTGTGTAAATCAGTTGTAGTTTGCCGTCGCTCAAGCCAAGTCCGATGAAGTCTCGCGGTCGGATCCCGATCTTCCGTCTCCACAATAGAAGACCCGACTCATTATAAGTTCGGAACTTTATTTCGTATCTAATGCCGTGAATGCTGCGATTCCTAAAATTATTATCCGGTATTTATTTTATTCACAATTAAATACAAGCGTAATTAAGGTTAAAGGTAAACATACAAAGTACTTATTCTAAGGCATCTATAAGTTCACAGAAAATCTATCTCTATGCTTAATAACTTAATAGAATGGAAATATGGTAAAGAAATTATAGTTCGTGCGGTACTACTATCGTCACCGTCATAACCTAATTACAGCAATTATTTTTAATCATTCGGTCGGAGCAGGGTAATTGCCGGTCAAGATTGAACTCGAGATGTACATGTATACCATAGTACTCAGGTAACAACCCATTTATGACTGAGATCAGGTAGATTGCTGGAACACGTACAAGAGGCGGCAGTTACCTTTTATCATTAGGTGGACTGCACTTCTTTTTATCAAATAAAGGTAGCAAACGAGCATGCAGTACACCTGATGGTAAGTGGTCACTGCCGCCCATGGACATTAGTTATCACTCCCTAGTATGATTGAATCATAGCTGATTCTGATCACAGATACGTTGCTACCCATTAAGATGCTCGCCTCGTTCGTAAGTATAACCAAGCCTCTCCAAATTGCTTCACGGAGGATTATGAGGGTGGCGATGGTACTTCCCCAGTCGAACTACATGAGTTCTACCACCTGGTACCACTACGAACATTAGTTTGCTACTCCCCAATTTAAATAAAATATGCAAGTGTACGCGTGAATTCATGAAAATGATATCTAAACACGGAAATACAGGAAAGCAATATTTTCTGTGTATGCTTCTATGTAAATGTATAAAGTTGGCGTAACTTTTATGAGTCCCACTGCGAGTTCTCTTGTTAGGTAGTTGTGCTAAGAATAATTATCAGGAGTATAGTACGCATTTATGTCTGTTTATGAAGAGGTAACTTCTAAGTTATTATCTGTTGTGTTTATCAGGGCAAATAAAAGTTAGATATATCTAACTACATGCAGTTTAGAAACAATTTTAGTATTTTATAATATTATGATGTTTTGTATGTAGCATAGTTTTTTTTATAGATTTTTTTATTGTACAAACTAGGGTTGTTGAGGAAGTGATTATGAGGAAGAGGAGGAGAAAGAGGAATTGTCACGCGCAAATTAAGAGGATGCGGATGAGGAAGAGGAGATTTTTAGAGGAAGAGGATGCGGAT
>DWNR01005411.1:0-10181 GCA_018250455.1 Polygonus leo
TTTTATTTATTTATTTTTATAAAGAGTACCACTTTCATGCAGGATAAATATTAATTGAACATTTTTCTACACATATTTCGTTACGAATCCTAGATATTATCTGTGAAGTTTCATGAAAATTACTTCAAAAATTTGTAGAGTAAAGGACAGACGAACCATGCCTCAATATATACGAGTATTATATATATTTTTAATATTTATAATTTTAATAGTATAATAAGAATAATATACTTGAAAACTTTTCAAACTTTTCCATTACTTAGCTGGAATAGAACTCGCAGATGTTAATAATATTGCAAAATCAAATATTAAAATTATTGATGTCTATAAAAACACATAATATCTGGCCAATGTGGTGAAGTTACATCATTGATAATCCACCTCGTTCTTAGAAGAAGATGGCCGGCAATGAGGCAGAAATAGATTGCTAATGGCGGAATCAAGTTTGCTCTTTCCATTTTACCACACATGTACCTGATGTTTCACACAATTAATCCGTTTGAAAATTGTCATGATAATATAATATGTTTTGTTTTCAATCTAGCCTAAAGACTAATAAGCTTTAATCTGACTTAAACTACTTAATAAATTTACATATTAGTATAATTTCAGTAACTGTTCTTAGAACTCTGTTAGGGAAAACAATGTGTTTTACATTGTTAACGTATTAAAGTCTATATAGAAATCTTTAATATGAGATATTTTGATAGCATTTGCAATCTCTTTACAAAAAAATTGGATCATTTTAAACACGCGTTTATTAGCTTCACTTGTAAGTATGTTTGTATGTATGTAACCAACTCCTTCAGACTTGATTATGACCCAATTTAAACGTACAGATTTAATTCAAATTTTGTATACTTATCAAGGATCAGTGACAATACAATAATTTCATGAGTTTATCTCATTATCCTAATTAACATCCTTGAAAAAACTTTATTTGTAACAATAAATCTTAATGATTAAAAATGAAAAATAAAAATAATTAAGAAAACACGCTTTAACACATATTAAACAAAAAGTGTAAAAAATAATCCTTAATATTAACATAAAATAATAATGAACAAAAAATACTAGTAATATTGTGAAAAAAGCGTGGGTTGCTGTACATACGAATTATATGGCACAGGACACAGAGAAATATATGTACTTTCGTAGCGTGTTTTTTAACAATATTTATTAGAATTTTCAAAAAAACCTAAACAGAAACAGAACTTTCCATTCTTTTATGTGTTCGAGGCACTAAAACTTGTTCGTAAACACGTAAAATTCCGGGATAAACTACCGTTATAAAGGGTAATGGTAATAAACGGCCAGCTTCCCGTGATGGATCGCGCGTTAACATTTATTTGGTTCCTCTTTGAATGCTTCCTCACACAGACTAAAGGGTAAATCCCGTCCAACGGTCAAAGGCAGTGACGGAGCAGCGAAGTATAAAGCTGGTGCTTTTATTAGGAGTTTCTACTACTAACTATTTCGGCTAATTATTTATTACTAGCTGACTCGCACAAGGTCCTTTGCGTCACATAAGAGAGAGTGAAATTTTCCCCGTTTTTGCAACATTTTTCATTGATACTCCGGTCATATTGAACTTAGCGTGATGATATATAGCCTATAGCCTTCCTCGATAAATAGGCTATCTAACACCGAAAGAATTTTTCAAATCGGACCAGTAGTTCTTGAGATTAGTGCGTTCAAGCAAACAAACAAAGAAACAAACTCTTTAGCTTTGTAATATTTTATTTATTATTTCTACCTTAATACATGTGACAATGTATAAATATGAATTTCATATAATTATATAATGTAAAAAATGCGATTGGTTTTGGTTTTGGTCAATTTTTATTATTAACTAAACTTCTAAACTCATGAAATCGAATTGAAATCGATGAAGAAAACACAAATATGTGTATCAAAGTTATTAAATTCTGTATATGTTTGAGAGAAATCTATAATATATTAAGAAATATCGTTAAAAATAGTGTTGACATATTTCTAATATATCATACAAAAATGAGTAACTTAATGTGTATCTTTTCAGCATAAATTTTCTCTAAAACACAAAACATCTTTGGTCTTTATACTTCACACTAAAAATAAAATGTATATAGAAGCAAACATTTCTAAATTCACCAACACAAACTAAAGCAGGCCAATAGAGAATGACGTTTCATTCCGCACTCCGCACGAGATATTAGAGAGCAGACATTTAGAGTAATTTAATCTTCCTCAACTGTACTGTATCGTAGACCGTAGACCGCTACACCACTACGCTGCTACGCCGTAGCGCTTAGCGGAAATAAGCCACGTGCCCGCCACCACATAAGTCGCTCTCGTTAAGAGAAACTGGATAATCAACTTTATCTCCTTATGAAACTGTTTTAACTTTGGATTGTAATTTAAATTTTCTCTTCCTCGCACTTCACGTACACAAAATTATTCGAAGAAGATAGTTACATTGTTTTAGAAAAAAAGTAGAATACTATATACACAAGTACATAAAACTAGCTATAGGCCCCGTTATCATTAAGTACATAGTATACCAACAATAATTATACTTTTTTTACAGACATATTTTAATACTTTCGGTTATAGTGGGTGTATTGGTTGGCGTATTTTAATGAAAAATACGCCAGATTTTAAGTTAAACTATAAGCAACGCCAATGTGATTAAAAAAATTCTAAAAATAGTTGTTTTGGTTCCTGTTGCTTTTATGAAGACTTTACTCGTTCATTATTCCTAAATATCCTCAATGTAGAGACTTTATCCAATTATAATTTTATTATATAGGTATAGAAGGTATAAATTGCTTCTCACGATAATACATGAATAAAACAATTATAAATGGTTATTAATTTTAAAACAATAGTAAATTGATTTCCTTGTAATGTATAATTTAAACTGGAAACAAGGTTTCATGTCCTATTTGTGTTCACTTTTATATAATTGATTTATTAACAAAGCAAACGTAATGCAACGAACATTTGTACAATGTATTTGAATACCTACAAAATACGTTGAAAAGGGATAACATTTCATTTAACTAATACATTTATATTTCGTTCGTTTTTATAACAATTGTTAGGCTTTCAATTTTATTAATAAAACCAAATGGTATTTTAATTAAATATCCAGTTTTTACACAGGCAATTATTATTTTTTTAAGAACTTCGAGACCATTAAATATTTATTTGGATGTAGTAAACATTGTGATTAAATTGATTTAATTTGAAATAAAAATTAAACATTTGTGACTCTTCTAAAATACTTTTAAAATGTTACAAGTACAATCATAATAACATTCAAATATTCAACATATAATGCATTACAAGGATATATAAAATGCTTTTTCCTGAATTATTGACAGTCCGGATCAACGCATAGCCTAAACCACTGATCGTAGAGACCTAAAACTTGGAGGGTGTATTCTTTGTATGATGTTAGCATCCGATAAGAAAGAATTTTCCGAAATTCTTCTCCAAAGGGGGTGAGAAGCGGGGGTAAGTTTTGTAGGGGACAACATGACAACCTTGGCCCAATTATTATATAGAAGGGTTTTTAGAAAATTCTTTCCCTAAAGGGTTAATAGGGGATGAAAGTATTTGCGCGGGCAAAGTTGCGGGGATTTGCTCGTATAAAATAAAAAAAAAACACACAATTATTTGTAACATTAACGTCACGTTACATACATAGAAAATACATATAAACCAACTTCCAATACATACCCTCTAGTTAGGTATCAAACTAGAGAGTAATACTACAGTCTATTTCAAGAAATTGCAATAGTTTCCTTTCAATACATACAAGACGTATACCAATATCAAATATACAAAGTTAGGTATGAACGGTAGAATTTCCGATTGAGCACTGGAGCATCCTACAACAATTTGAATACAAACTAGACCCAGACTAAATATACCATGATTTATTAAAAATAAAACAGAAATATACGTGAAGCAAAAATTCTGTAACACTTTTTGAGGTACATGAAAGTAAGCGGAAGAGTATTAAGAAGTATGACAAGCTCAAAATTTAAATGGAGACGAAGTGCATAAAGCCAATATTTTTATTGATAACATACAACAATAAACACATCTTAATATATAAAAATGAATGTTTGTATGTATGTCCTTTATAGAATCGTAAACTATTCATTTGATCATGTTATGATCTTTAACAAAGTTTCTGAGTTGGTACGACCAATTTTCGACAGCGTGTTTAGTTGTTGGCGTAGCAACGCGGGCAGGGTACAGCTAGTTGCTTTAATAAAAAAGACATTACACACACTACCGTACTTTTAACACACACAAGTTTATGCATGATCTCTGTTGTCAACTTGACAAGAGATTATTATCTATCACTTAATGTGAACATAAAAATTATTGCCATACACATACTCGTAGTTTCTATATTCAAAAATATATACAAAAACCGTTTTCTTTATTTCATTCCTAATTTTTTTGGATTTATTTTTATTATGCACAAACTTTGAGCACAAGGCGAACTCTAGTGTAAATTTAAATTACTTAAATTTATCGCCTTATTCTTGTACTTTGGTATCCTTATCGTAGATTTTTTCTCTATAGGGACAATCATGGAACCTTGTTCCATACAAAAACGTTCAAATGCAGACGCGAAGAATTCCGTATCCATTATAAAAAAATGGCGTTGCAAGTTGAAAAGTGAATTGAATAATCAAAAGACGACACTACAATCTATTTTTAAGAGAATAAATGGTTACATACATACAAAATATATACCAACTGCCAATACACAAACGAACTGTAGAATTCCCGATTCAGCACAGGAGCATCCAACAACAATTAGAATACAAACGAGGCACTGCTGGACTGCGCTGAGTACCATTTACATACGGACGTCCAAACGCTCGCCTCCAACTTCCGACGACCATGTTTGACATGACGTTTCGGAAGACAATAGGGTTTTGTTACCGAAATATTGATTGAGTGATTTTGGAACATGAGATATGTATTTCAAATTGTAACCTGTTTATGTTTGGTAATAATTAAGATACAATACAATAGCTCCTTTTTTACTATACGTTAAATTAATTCAACTTGCCTAATTTAAAAATAAATGTGTTCAAATAATTTTCAAGTTTAAAACCTTAGATTGCGGAATCAAGAATATGAATCAAGAATATGTTTATTTTGATATGTATATTCGGATTTAGATTCTATATTTTAGAAGCAAACAATAAATATGGTTACTACTTATCAAAGATGTCCCATCATACATAATACAATGGTACAAGGACAACTTTCTTTTTTAATATCAACATCATGATACATAGCTATAAAATATATTCCAACTGTCAATACACAAAATTTCGTACGTAGTACAATTTCCTATTCAGCGCTGGAGCATCATACAACAATTAGAATACAAACTAGGCAGTGCAGGACTGCGCTGCGTATCGTTTACGTTCGGACGTCCAAACGTTCGCCTCCAGCCTCTGACGTCCGTGTTTGACATGACGTTCATGAAGACAATAGGGTTTTGTTAACGGAATATTGATCGAGTGGTTTTCAAGCATGAGATATGTTGCGAATGTGCGTCGTACTTAAGTATATTTTGATCATAGCGAAATAGTTTAGTAAATATATCTTTTTATTATTAGTATTTGTTATTATAACGACCACAGTACTAAATGTAATATATAAATATCAAGGTTTTATTTATTAAGACGGCGCAACAGACGGCAGAACAATGGTAATAAGGTTCTCTTGGCGCCCTTTGGATACAGAACAGTAAAAAAATTATTTTTTTGCTTCACTTCAGAGCTTCGTTCTTTTTGTACCTCCTTAATTCTTCACGAAGCAATTCTTATGGCTCGATATCGGAGAGTCATTGTTGCCGTCTATATTAACTACACAAGGCGAACATCTTAATCTTCAGGGATAGCAACGCATTTGTGGTCAGTCTCAAATACGATTCACTATACCTAATGCTAAAAGGACTACAGACTCGTTTGTTACCTGTGCAGTAGAAAATTGACTAAATAAATATTTAAATTTAAATATTAGTCACATATAATTTAATGTAAAGTTTTTTATGCTTTCCTGTAGAAAAAATATTCAAATCACAAACTTTATCGTTCGGTCTTTTTTGTCAATCGTTACAATGGTAAAAAGTTAGGCCCTTCAAAGATTTAATTGGAAATCCAACATTGTTTTGTCGAAAATTTGAAAAATTCAAGTATTTTTCTACTGCTGCTTTCCCATTGGAATGAGAAGTGAGGAGGAAGGTCATAGTTCATTACTTTGGTCCAACGCTACTTGGAAAAGTTCAGAAACATTTGAGATCAAAACGTTTTTTGTACGGGTAACATCAATATACTATTTCTTTAAGTGCTCTTATCAACTTCAAGAAAGAAAAAAGAAATTCAACTGTGTAATAAATATTTTATTTAGTCTATTTTTTTTAAGGCATAGCACCAACGTACTAGTCTGCCAAAAATATAAGTCACGACATGACAGGGTTGTCCCAAGTTCGTATTTTGGATAATCAAACATTGATTGTGAATTTAAATTTTTACTCCAAGTTTAAGTGCGAATTCTTGTCTCTAGGAATCATAGAAGGAATATTTGTTTATTTTTTATTTACTTATTTTTACTGCCATTTTGTAAAGGATATATTTATTTATAAACGAACTTTAAGCCTAAAAAGATTAACTGTTGAAAGTCAATATAAATATTTTGCAATGATAACAATAAAATATTAAGATAGTAAACATTAACTCGTTCATTGATTTAAGTGTAGCAATCAATCTTCACGACCTTAAAACAGCAAAAAAAAAGCTAACCTTCAAGCAAGGTGAAGGCCTGCATTTCGACTGAAACTCGCATGAAAGCAATTGTGACAGCGTTGTCATTTGCAGCGTCCAGGCCGCGCGTGACCACCGGCCGGCAGTGGATCAATTATCGTCGAATTGGTAGGCTTGGGCGGCTAGAGCACAGGCGTGCGGAGTCGCGATCGATGGCGGGAGGACGCGGGGCGCTGCTCCCGCTGGAATGGGGCGCGGCGCCCGACTTTCGCCGAGCTATTTATAGCATTCAAGCCGCTGACCTATTTCGCTGCAGCGCCGCCGAGGAAGGTCACGGATTCAGCCTGCTCTCTGCCGTCGCGCCCATTGTCTTTCAACCGAGCTGCAGTGCTAATTAAAGTTGTTGACACTTTGCCACTCGCTATAAAATGCTTATTCTGCTGCCCGAACCGATTGTAGACGAAACTGTTGCACGTGTTTTGTTATTTCCTTTGTCTTTTTCTATTCAAACAAAACGGTATGGTTTAGAAGGAAGGAAGTTATATAAATAGTTTATAAGTAAATAATCAGTAAATTCTGTTTTCTTTCGCACCCAAAGTTATCGTAAAACTTTACTAAATCCAAGTAGTAAATATGCCTTGTATTGAATAAAACTGATATAAGCTTAATTTTATCTTTATTTTAACAACCAACAACTATAGCTAAAATAGTAAAACTAACACCGAAAGAAATAAAATTGCACGTACAATATAACGACCCTACGCGTACAATTGACAGACGTACATTCTCAACCATCCAAGCTTTGGTAATAATAGCAGTAAATGAGATTTTTTGTCGTCACAGGCCCGCTTGTGACGGAGGTTTAGACAGCGACACGTAGCCAGACGTGCCGGCACGTTCGCCTGCTTAGCGAGCAAAGCGCGGGCCTGTCCGCCTGACACCACCTCTCCGTTAGCGCTATCCATGTAAATGAGCCCCACGTGCGTGAAACTGAGCCTATAATCTCGAACCTTCGTCAATATAGTCACGCATTTGTCTTTCAACAAAATTACTATAAGAGATTTGTTGTGATCACAGGATCGTTTTTGACGGAGGTTTAAACAATAAAACGTGCTAGCAAGTTCGCCTAGTCAGCGAGCAAAGCGCGGGCCTGTCCGCCTGACACCACCTCTCCGTTAGCGTTATCATGTAAACGAGCCCCACGTGCGTGAAACTGAGCCTATAATCTCAAACCTTCATCAATATAGCCACGCATTTGTCTTTCAGCAAAA
Organism: Polygonus leo; assembly: GCA_018250455.1. Lineage (NCBI taxonomy): Eukaryota > Metazoa > Arthropoda > Insecta > Lepidoptera > Hesperiidae > Polygonus > Polygonus leo. The sequence continues at coordinate 8,060 of DWNR01005411.1, forward strand.
GTACTATATTCAACAAAATTACTATAAGAGATTTGTTGGGATCACAGGACCGTTTTTGACGAAGATTTAAACAATATAACGTGTTAGCAAGTTCGCCTAGTCATCGAGCAAAGCGCGGACCTATCTGCTTGACACCACCTCTCCGTTAGCATTATCATGTAAACGAGCACTAAGTACGTGAAACTGAGCCTATAATCTCGAATACAACAACAAACGAACATGAAACGTATTAGCAAGTTCGCCTAATCAGCGAGCAAAGCACAGACCTATCTGCTTGACACGTTGTCCACACCGCCAACCTATAACCTCAAACTTTCATCTATATCTTATCATACCAATCACGCACTTATTTTTCCACAAATAGATCCTTCGCGCACAATTGACTTTAAGACACACGTTTACAATTATAGAAGCTTTCCTTACTTACATTGATAACACTGATTTTTTATTTTTTGATCATCATAGGGCCGTAATTTTTGTTGTCCCTCCTTTAACCACAATTAACGGAATATAAATAGTATTGCAATGTTGAAGGATTATTTGGATAATAAATAAATTATTTGAATTATGGGTAAGATACCTAACTTTGACAGTTATCGTATAATACGATAACTGTCAAAGTTGTCAGCTACCTTGCATAGTCCTCGTATAAACTGATCCACCTCACCGAGGCAAACCTTTAGATTTTGATCCGTATATTCAACTGTTTTTTTAAAGTATTCAGTGGTTTTTGAAGTCGACGTTAAAGTTTAGTAAAGTCTAGAAGATAATTTGATTCATTAAACTTGATTTGTAAATCAAATATATAAAATTCCCGTGTCACAGTATTTGTAACAGAACTTCTCTGAATCAGCTAGGCCAATGCTTATGAGGTTTTGTGTGTATATTCAGTAAGTCTGAGAATAGGACGTAAGCTATTTTTCATACCCCTAAGTGATATTTTTTTATTTGACATTAAAAAATACTTACAAATCCTATTTTTAATAGCAAAAATTAGCATTTTAATTTATATGGCGGGACAACGAATGCCGAATCAGCTAGCTATTTAATATATTTCCTTCTGCTAATATTATTACGTCTACGTACTTCTAAACGTGGAGAAATAGTGGTAGATGTATGAAATTTTATACTTTAGGAAACTATTACTCGACATTTTTCATAACTCCATAATGTTTTCATCGCGAACGCGGTAACTGAATAGCTGATAGCAAGGCACATAAAATGCATAAAGCTATATGACGCTCGTTCACTCGTTAAGAGATTGATATATTGGCATTGACATTGTTCTCACCTCATTGAAACGTTCCGATAAAATCAAATGATGTGTCATACAATTACAGAAATGTATATCTCCAGCGGAATATTAGCATACCGACATAGGTACTAATTTTAAGAGTTCCATTCTCAAAGGATACAAACGGGACCCTAATATTAGGACTTCACCTTCCGTCCGTCAATTTAAATTTTCAATTGAAATTATCGCACATTGCATATTCTCGTAGCCGCTATAATTTGTTGACTAAAAATTTAAAAAGTTAAAGATAAAAGGGGGCCGTCGTACAATAGACCAGTATTTTCACCGTTTTTTATAATTTTGAATTGTTATAACGTGACTGCTACAACAACAAAAAACGTAAAATGGAAAGAATTAAAAATAAAACTGGTTTCTAATACAATAAAATGGTATTTTCGGCGTTATTTCTAAAACTATTTCGACATTCCAATTGATTTCATTGCCATTTATTGGTACGGAACACTTAGTGTGCATGTCTGGCTCATACTTGACGGATTTTATCAAACAATACTCTCTTACAACGGCCCTTTGTTTTCAAAAACCCGGGATCTTCAATGGGTTTTATCTGTATAATTAAGAATGATTTATTTGAGATACTGCCATCTTTTGTATAAATGAAATGCTGTCTGTTAGTGTTACTTGAGAATTTATGTTATTTTACTTCTTTACTATATTTTACTTCTTTATAAAACTGTATTTTAGTCAATTAGTCCGTTTATATACTTCTATCGCTGGAACCTTTCGTATCGTTTGCCAGGTGGTAGAACTCATGTAGTTCGACCGGGGAGGTACCACCGCCACCCTCATAATACTCCGTGAAGCAATTTA